>BQNB010071062.1:7061-32898 GCA_026074375.1 Tanacetum coccineum | reverse complement strand
TAATCAGCAAATAAGGATGCTTTATGCGGATACGTTTAATTGTGGCAGAATTCTTCGTATCTAGGTCTTAGGAAGAAGTACTGCCTAAGTATCAAGAATGTATGCCACCTCAAGATAAGTAATTATTGCACTAAATAAACAATCTGTTAGTGCAAATATTAAGATATTTAATCTATACGATCTCTTTATGTTTTGGTAATGACAAACATGTGACTTGTAATACGTAACGTAAAGTGCGCAAGTTACTCGTAATCACAAATCATCAATGCATACATGCATCAACATCTCTTGACGTCTCAGGTATGCATCAAGACGGACATTGGTTTACACCTGATGTAAATCACATAAGGTATATACAAACAAGCATTAAACTTGTAGGATGATCAAAGAAATAAGTTTTTGTCTTAAATTTTACATTTTTATAAATGTAACAAAATAATTTTTTCAAAATTAATTAGACAAATTATTTTTGAATTATAAAGAAATATTTTATTTAAATAATAAAATTTAAATATGGTTTTCCTCCCAAAATGGAAGCATCTATACCAGATACAACCTTCCCCACAAAAAGACAAAAACAGGAGCGTAGTCTAGTGTTGATCCCCTTATAGGCCTGGCGGCCCCCAAATATATCTGGGACCGCCGGGACCGCCACCAGCTAGCCATTAGAAATCCTGTCTATAAGATCTCACTAAGTCTCTCTAAACCTTTGATCATTTAACTTGTTTAATCTTGGTTAAATGTGATCCAATCTTCTATCTTTTCTTCTTCCCTCAAGTGCAAGAGAAGAACTTTCGTCATCATCAAGATACGAAGTTATGTAGTCTAGTTAGTTCATTTGTAACATATGTTACATATAGATCGAGTTCATGTCATTAAAGCTAGTCTTAAATGATATATTTCACTTGAGATAGTTTAGTACATGGATGAAAACCGCTTTTTTTAAGGGTTCATCATGTATATATTATCGTGTATGTGACTGGTTGTTACTTTTGCAGGATAGCAAAATGAGCTAACAACAACAATATCTAATTGAGAGAATTTATACCTAAAAATACAAGTATGGGTGGTATATTGGTTCTAGCTAAGATTAGAACTCGACATCTAGCTTAGTGTCGGAAAACATTCTAAGCAATGTGGTTTATGTGTTTAGGCCATAAAACACAAGGTTTGTTATGTTGGCCATAAAACATAACGGGTTTGGTTGTACCCGAAGAAGAACTCGACATCTAGCTTAGTGTCGGAAAACATGTAAGCAAGGTTATAAGGTTATCTCCGCCGAAAGGAAGCTTGTTGATTAGTAAAGTAACTCTCGAGTTGGATAATCGAGGAGTGAAGTAGGGCAAAGAGGAGCTTCGTAACCGAACCACTATAAATCACCTTGTCCGGTTTGCATTTTCTTTTACCTTTCTCTTTACTTATGTCTTTATATTTATCGCTTAATTTTACACTTGCATTGTGTGAATCGTTGTGTATGTTGTGTTAGACAAGGTTGTGTAGCTCTTTTGTATAAAACATTGTGATGGTGGATATATTGGGTAGAATAATTGCTAGTATACTGTACATACAATTATCGCAACACTTCTCATATAACGACAAACTTGATTGGTTATTTTGAACACAAGGATCTAGTCCAAAGCACCTCTTCTGTGGTCGGTCCAATAAAACAGGCGGTCTCCACTGAGAATACTTGGCGTCCCCCATATATATATGGGACCGCCGATAGCAAGATGATGTAATCTTTGAATCTTAAAGTTATTAAAAGGAAACGTATTCGCACCCCCTCGTAAACGGTTTTCCACAATAGGGTACAGAGCACGACGCTCTAATTTTTCAAAAGTAAATGGTTTTCTAAAAAGAGTATAATCCATGTATCAAATTACCCATGAAGGGGATTAAATATGAAAAGTGTTTTGTTTCTTGATTCGTACTAATTTTGTTGTTAGATGTACTTTGTATAATAGCTTGACGGAAAATATTCTAAAAAGAGTTTAGAAATGTCAATACATATTTTCTAGTCGTAAGAGTAGAAATGGCGTCTAAAACACGTATTTCATGTACTGAAACAACTTTCTGAAGTCCTACGTCCCTACATTAAGTCACCAAATGATTTTATACTAAAAATGTGTTTTTGGGTCACTGATGGCGGTCCCATAAATGATAGGGCGGCCCCCATATATATCTGGGGGCCGTCACCTTTATGGGGGCCGTCTGCCTGTTTCAGCAGAATTTGACAAACTTTAAAAAATCATATAAAATCAACCGTAAGTTCGTAGAAGTCGTGCCACCTGCCATTTTAAAGATAATTGAGTCTACTTTCATTTAAAAAATACTCCTAAGTCTTTATTCTAAACTTAAATAAGTCCGAAATGCAAAATACTATATAGTGGTCAAAACTTTGAGTTCCATTTTAACGTAAAACTTAAGATTTACATTTCCTTGAGTCAGAGGCATTTCTATTGATTATATCTTTGAAAAATAGTGTATTTGTCCTTTCAAAATATTAATCTTAATTAATTTTTGAAATGGGGAGGAACTATTTTATTTTTAAATCAAATCAAGCTAAGTATATATTGTTATATCTAATACACAAAACAACGATGAATATCCTTATGTGTATGCTAGATGATTATGTGTATTTACATTTGTTTCCACTTGGTTAATAGATATTAATAAGTAATCATTACTATTGTAATTGAGCTAATTATAATATCAAAAAACACTGTGCCATGTACGCTATTTTGATGTTACTAAGTTTTTCGGATAATGCCTAATAGGAATATACGCCAGATTTCTTGCGATAATTTGCAAAATTGTTTGTGCAAATGCATATAGGCATAGATCACTATATTTACAAGTGTTACATAAACATCTTGTAGATCATTTTGAGTGTAGTAACCCATTTAGGAATGATAATTCAATAGTTTGTCAAGTGTGTGGAAAAACAATGTCCTAAGATCATATATTAAAACTCGTTACTAAAAAATTTCCAACACGTTAACTCTCTTCCAACAAGATGTCTAAATCTTTTCATCGTCTTGCTTTGTTTGACCTTGGGTTGGTTAAACAAAAGAAAATATCATATTAATACATTAGTATTTAAGTAAAAGAAATTGTATTTTTTTGTTAAACTTTGCTTGTGCTTGCATTGTTCTAACACACACACATAATTATATTCTTTTTATAAACATATAGTATTTTATAAAAGATGTGTGTTTTATTAAAATGGTTAGAAAAATCATTCATATACTAATAAAATGTCAAAAACTATGCATATTATGCATAACAACAAATAGTTTTTCGCACAAGCAAAATATATGACAATCTTGAAGTAAGAAATTAACTTGTCATTATTCATCAACCTCACACTTACAACTAGTCTTAGGATTAATGGAACACACTCTTAAAATCTTTATTTGTCTTCTTTTAAAAGAGTGTTCGTGAGGGCCAAGAAAGATTTCGAACATATATCAACTCGTTATTCAAACTATGATTGATGTTATTATCGAATCTAATTGACAAGTTTTCGAGTATAGACAAGAAATCGGATTTGGATTCTTATTTGTCTAGCCTTAAGATTATATCAAAATATAACAAGAGATATTATCTTAAACCTAAAACTCAATCACACTCGATTGATAGAAAATAATGACATCCCTTATCCCAAGCGGAAGAAAAAGCATCGGATCATAAACTCACACTTGTGTAAAGATATGTCAGTATTGAGTCACTTGTCCAATAGTGGTCCTAATATTTGGCAAAATATATGCATAAAAACACAATGAAGAAGGATAAACGACTTGAATGAATTGTCCAAAATGTTCATATTTACCTATTACAATGCAATTGGTAAAGTCTCTCATCTTCCGAAAAGCCAAACATGAGCAAGACACACAACATATGTATACTTTGCTCAAACAATCAAAAGAACAACTTAAAACCAAACTATCTCTCCAACAAACTTTCTCTTTACCTTTATCAAAATAAGCATAATATTTCTCTTAACCAAATGAGAACCCTTTATTAACCATCTAAGGTTGATTAGGAATAATTGAACATATTCCACAAACCGTATTTTGTGCTTTCTCTCTCAATAAGTGTCGTAATGAGGATATATAAATAATAAGATGATTATTAAATTCAAACGATAAACAATCTTATCATACATCTAATCTACAAAAATTATGAATATGAACGTGAAATCGAGACAAGGATTTATCTAGATCACGGAAATATCATCAAATGATCATAGATACATTCTATGTCTACATGATTTAACCATCCTCAGGTATTACAATGAAGATCACGAAGTCAATTGCAAGACAACAAGATTAGCATCGAATTGCAATCACACTGCAATGAAAGAAGATTTCATTGAGTCTAAAGAGTACAAATGTTGTGTTATAGCTATGGTCAAAATTATAACAGCTAAACTTAACCACACTCTAAGTAGGATTGACGACTTATGAATTTCCATCAGGAAACTCATAAGTACTCCAACTTGATAAGCAAGACATGATGTCATTCTGAAAACTCACTTGAGAACCTTATAACGTAAATAAGTTTCTCTTATAACCTAATTATCAACCACCATCTCGCAAATAATGGAAAAATTGATCATTGCCAAATTATGGCAACCTTCCACAGATCGATGAGCTTTGGTCCTAAATACATCTACAATTTAGGTAGAATCCGCCTAGAGCATGAGATTTTAAACATCTACCTCTTGTCCAATCTCTTGCTTAAAAGTCCTAACATAGATGTAAACTAAACTTTAGTTAATCATCATTATTTATTCAAAGACAATAAACGACGATCTAATTTAGGTAAAATAACCTAATTGGATTTCTTTCATAAAAACAGAGCAAAGGTGCATCTTTGAACACTCTCATAAGAGCGTTACACATTGCACTTTTAGTCATACACCTTGAGGTCCTAGATGACTCATTCCTTTTATAGCTTACAACGAACTTTGCTTGGCTCTCTCAATCAACTTTAGAATTCCCACACATCTTGATTAGATTAATTTTACCGAAATATAAAAGTACGTAAGTTGAGTCATAGTAGGCCTTGTATGAAAAGACAATATAAATTTTATCTTTGCTACACTTCATTAGGCAAATATAGGAATTATATTTTGTCTAACATGAGAATGACTACTGGAGAATCTATTGCACACGAAAATTCATTTGACCTAACTGTAGAATGCTTCTAAGATGAATGTTGGGTCATGTTATAACCCATAAAATGGTCGTGTTTTAGCCATGAATTAAGCACCCACGTGATATTCTCATATTCATTCCTAATTTGATTAAATGGCTCTTCTTAATGTGCCTAATTATAGTCTTCATCGATAGACTTATGTATTTCATTAGGAGTGGCCCACTAAGCCAGGTTAAAGTTAGGTTTCCACTTAGTCAATTCTAAGACTAACATGCATTTCCCATATAATGCTTTGAAGTTTCAGATAAACGTGCTCCCACGTAATGCAATTATATGCTTTCATATTTGTCTTGATGCTCAACGTGTATTTGCTTAGCTATTGAATGCATGTTTGTTGTAAAAGCATTTGCCTTTTTCTAGCAATTTAAATAAAATATCTCTTAGTTCATCTAAATAACACATGCTCCTAAGTGCTAAATGCTAACATGTATTATATGATGATTGCATTTAAAAATATCATATTTTTGTAAGCGTCATTTTACAACGACTTAGCCGTATTAATTGTGGCACCTACACCATGTTTTTAATGTATGACAATTTATATTTAAATGTCATATAGTCTTACACATTAATCTTGTTGATTATTGTGTTGATGCATGCTTAGATAAACTTACATGCTTAAATCTATATATCTTATGCATCTAGGTATATATCTTCTCACACTAGAATATTTTTCTTCGCGTCCGTGTCACAAATGTAAAAAGTCAAAAGAGTCATAAAATGATTTTATATCCCCTAAAGTCTTCACTCACCGCATTCTTCTAAATCCATCATCTTGCTTCTTCAGAGTAATCCCACTCCTATGTCAAGAAAAAGTTAGATACAAATCTAACATACCTCCTAGTAGGTTTAACAACTTAAATATTTCATTCAAAATATAGAGTATCATTTAAACCTTGCGATCGGCAAACGATAAATCATATCCGAAAATTCCCATATTCAAGACTTTCAACCAACATAAGTTAAAATGCCTCTCCTTTACTCTTCGACGAAAACATCCTTCTACTCATTCGAATGGAACATTCTTTCTCTCGAAAAAACATTCCTTTCTCTTCGACAAAAACCATCTTTTCTCTAGACAAAGAACATTATCTCTCTTCCGATGAAAAAACACTCTTGTCTTTCGATCACACGCTTCCTTCTAACTCAACCACGCCTCTTCAACCATAGCAGAGGGCTATATCTTTCCTCCACATTTCCCGCTACCGTCACCATAAGACACTGTAAACCTCGTCGTGTGATTTTCTATGAACATTCGCAATGCTCAGGAAGAGCTACATAACTTTTTGTGTATAGTTTATCGTACGCTAACCACCATCTGTCTTGACAATGTCAAGCTCATCGTCTCTATTTTCGTTTGTTTTCTTTTATTATTATTATTATTATTATTATTATTTTTTCGCGTAACGAAACACTCCGAGGATCTCGGTCACCATTTCCTTCGGACAATTTCAAAAGGAAACATCTCCATACGAAAAGGTTGCAATCTGAAGATAACATCTCCGACTATTCAATTCTTTACCCATTAAGCGTGAATCGCAAAAATATCTTCGACAAGTTTATGAGATGGAACCCATTCCATAAATCGTTCTCATTTCTTTTCTTTTTAGTTTCGATTCTATCCGTGTTCTATTTTGTATCGTGACACTTAACTACTTCATCCGAAGTACTTTTTAGAAGTATTTTTTAATTACGAAAATGCAAATTAAAATGTCACTCTTTTCGAAAAATTCGTCAATTTCCCCAAACATCTCTTATGTTGGCGGTCCGGCGGCCCCTAGATTTATTCTGGCGGCCCCCAAATATATCTAGGACCGCCAACAGCAGCTTGAAATCATTTTTTTTTTTCATACCTACTCTTCTCCCTTCTGCTATGAGTTGACGTCTACTAACATACCCAAAACCAATACCCAATATCTCACTATAGATCAAATGGGTTCATGCATTATATCCCCACCACTCATAAGCATCGATGCTTATGTTTTCATGAGTCAAGTGAATTTTCAATAATGAAAAGTGTCTCATTATCAAACACATTTCTTACACTCGTAGACTTACAATCCCATCACTATAACAAATAATATCCCCTCAACCATACAAACCTTGGTCCTCACATCTCGCATACGTCTTGTCTCAAATTCATAGACGATTCTTCTCACTCCTAAACGTTTCTTCTCTCTTCTAGTAGTCGTTTCACTTCTGATAGTCTTTCTACTTCTAAAAGTTTCTTCTCACTTCTAAACGTTCCTTTTCACTTCTAACGAGTCTCTTCATCTCTAACGTTTCTTCTCACTTCTATACGTTTCTTCTCTCTTCTAATAGTCTTGTTACTATTAGAATTCCTCCTATATCCCTTGAAAACTAATATTTCATACCGAAATAATTTTATGTAACTTGCTAAATGCAATGTCCACTCCTTCGCAAAACTTTCCACTTCTAGAACGTGAAGAACATAAAGAAGATATGAAATCTTTAAGTGTTATTGAGTCACCACATTGTTGAGTCTCTCATTATTATTTCACTATGAAAGAACTACCACCTCATTTCACATCCCACTTTGTTCCTCAACATTGTCAACCAACAAAACACCAAACAAACCTTTAAATTCCCAATCATCCACCTTTGTCTCGATAGGATCATATGCACATCAATTGATAAGTGCAAATAAATATTATAGATCTATTCTATCACCTCTCGTCCACACGTTCCTTCTTTTAGAATCGCTCATCCTTTCCGCACTTTTCGCTCTACGGAATCCCATTTTCATTCACATCCAAGAGCACATCATCACCATCCTCGTCTTATTTTATTCATTTTTTAAAGATATAAATAGCATACCATACATATATATATTATATATATATGATATATATAATATATATATAATATATATATAGATATATATATAATTGACATATTTTAGCCAAGATATCAAGTGTCACTTCGTCTACTTTTAAAAAGTCATTCTCATAATATTTTTTTGGTGACAATCATAAAACGAAATCCCATTCTCGTTTATTGAAAGTCGTCTAACGAAATTTCTTCCGTAAACACGTCTCGATTCTTTTTTATTTTCATCATTTAGTTGTTTTTTAAAATAAGATTACTTGTGTCTATTATCTACCTTCTCTTTCAAAGTGTCATTACTTAGAATAATAAAACCTAGAAGTGTGCATGTCTAGTTCCTCACTAATATATTTTGCTATAATGTATATGTGCACGTCGTTCTACTGACTTTGGTTTTATATCAAAACTATATCTGATCTCCGATGGTTCCCCAAACAAGGGGAGCATACACCGAGGGGAGCACTTGCAAGCGCTCTACTCATTTAAATTGCATCAAACTTCTTGAGCATCGATGGTAATTTATTTGATCCATGGATCTGTTAGAGTCAATATACAAGGAATGATATTATCATGGGGACGCAATGAGCAAGGGGAGCTAAGAGATATGTGGGTAAATAGCAAGGAGTTAGTTAAACTGTGATGATAGAAGACTTCACTGGGATGATGCAAGCTCACCTTTATAGGAATATAGGATCGGGGATTGTAACATACGATGAAGGGCTCATTCATACTCCAAATACTTCACCTCATCCAAGAAACACAAAACCACCTCAACCGTATTTCTCATGTTTGTCTTCTCATTCCTCCAACCAATATACTTGGATCACCTACCTTTTCCTCATTCCTTCATCCTACCACTCCGAAGTACCTACCTTCTCCCTTGCCTAACTTCTCATCTCTCATGACCTTTTTCAAAACTAACCAAGGAAACCACAATCACATACTCCTTTATTTCTCACAGCTTCTCCTCATAACTCAAACCATAACTTCAGAGCAACCTATCTTCTTCTCATTATCCTTCAACATATATACCTGAGGCATGTACCCTCTTCTCGTGTCTTCTTATCAACATTATATGCTCCAATCATAATCCACATTATACCTTTTTGCTTTGACAAAAGGGGGAGAAGGGAGTGTAAACGAGTAACTTTTAAACTTCACTATTGTTTATAGTTTTACCCTAAGTTTTGTCATCATCAAAAAGGGGGAGATTGTTAGTGCAAATATTACGATATTTAATCTATACGATCTCTTTATGTTTTGGTGATGACAAACATGTAACTTGTAATACGTAACGTAAAGTGCGCAAGTTACTCGTAATCACAAATCATCAATGCATACATAACATCAACATCTCCGCTCTCGACCGTCGTCAAGTATGCATCTTGATGGACATTGGTTTACACCCGACATAAATCACATAAGGTATGTACAAACAAGCATTAAACTTGTAGGATGATCAAAGAAATAAGTTTTTGTCTTAAACTTTACATTTTTATAAATGTAACAAAATAATTTTTTCAAAAATTAATTAGACAAATTATTTTTTTAATTATAAAGAAATGTTTTATGTGGTAATTATTTCAAAATTCAAAATCTGGTTCTTTTCCCCCTAAAACATGTTAAACTTTCAACAGACAAGTTTGTCACCACAAAAAGACAAAATCAGGAGCGTCTGTCGGGGCGGTCCCTTAAATAGGCCGGCGGCCCCCTTAAATATCTGGCGACCCCTTAATATATATGGGACTGCCATTTCCTGACAAACTGTTTTTCATCATCTATAAATAGTGGGTCACCTCCAACTATTTTCACAACCCTTTTGCATGATTTGCTATTCTGTCTTTCTCTCCCCTGGGATCTCACTAAAAATCACTTAAATTCTTTGATCATTCATAACTTGTAATCTTGTTTAAATGTGATCCAATCTTCTAAATCCTTATCCTCATTTCCTCAGTGCAAGAGAAAGAACTTGTGTCATCATCAAGATTACGAAGTTATGTAGTCCTAGTTAGTTCATTTATAACTTTTATTACATATAGATCGGATCCATATCTTTCATTCTTGTGTAGTTGTGTAGATCCGGATAGTGTATAAATCCGGAAGTGTTGATGGTGTGTCAGTTAGTATTTCGGTCCTAAAAATACAAGTATGGGTGGTAGATTGGTTCTAGCTAAGATTAGAACTCGACATCTAGCTTAGTGTCGGAACACATTGTAAGCAACGTGGTTTATATGTTTAGGCCATAAAACACAAGGGATTGTTATGTTGGCCATAAAACATAATAGTTTTGTTGTACACCCGAGAAGACATCGGCATCTAGCTCAGTGTCAAGACAACATGTAAGCTAAGCATTGGTATAAGGTTTTCTCCGCCGAAAGGGAGTTTGTTGATTAGTGAAGTAACTCTCGAGTTGGATACTTGGGGAGTGGAGTAGGGCGAAGAGGAGCTTCGTGACCGAACCACTATAAATCACCGTGTCGGTTTGCATTTCCATTTACCTTTCTCTTTACTTATGTCTTTATATTTATCACTTTACTTTTACACTTGCATTGTGAGAATCGTTGTGTATGTTGTGTTAGACATGGTTGTGTAGCTCTATGTATTAAACCTTGTGAGTGTGGATATATTGGTAGAATATGTGCTAGTTACTGTAAATCCATTATCAACACTTCTCATATTACATCAAACTTGATTGGTGATTTGATACAAAAGATCTAGTCCGAAAACCTCTTCTGGTGGCGGTTCTATAAATCAGGCCCCCCCTGAGATACTTGGCGGCCCCCATATATATATGGGACCATCGGTAGAAGAGTTATGTAATATTTGATCTTAAAGTTTTTAAAAGGAAACGTATTCACCCCCCTCTACAGTTTCCACAAATATTTCAAAATCCACTTCACTGCTTCTTAATGATTTTTACCCGGATTCGCCTAATATCTGCTAACTACATTTACCGCACACGCTATTTCTGGCCTCGTGCACATCATCAAGTCCATTAATCTGCTAACCATATTTGCATATGGCACCTTACTCATCCTTTCAATATCATAATCCCTAACCGGGCAATCCTTCAATGACAGCTTGAAGTGCCCACCCAATGGCATCTGAACCAATTTCCCATTGTCTATTCTAAAATTATTCAAAATCTTAGAAACATACCCGGATTGTGACACCCTTAGAATCTTGCGACTTCGATCCCTGAAGATCTCCATACCAAGAATCTTCTTTGCTTCCCGAGCTCCTTCATGTCGAACTCCTTTTTAAGCAAAGACTTTGTTAGCCTCAATTTTATTGAGTCAATAAAGGAAGCTCGTTCCAGTGTTCAAGACCTCACTTCGGGGGAGATTGTTAGTCTCAATTTATTGAGTCGAACAAGGAAGCTCGGTCACTCTACGATGGAGTTTAAAGTCCTATGTTCTATATTTAAGTTACCAAATGATTTTGAGCAAAAAACGTGTTTTGGGGTCACTGGTGGCGGTCCCATAAATGTTCGGGCGGCCCCCAAATATATCTGGGGGTCGTCTGTCTGTTTCAGCAGATTTTGGCAAACTTTGAAAAATAGTGTATTTGTCCTTTCAAAATATTGATCTTAATTAATCTTTGAAATGGGGAGGAACTATTTTATTTTCAAATCAAATCAAGCTAAGTATGCATTGTTATATCTAATACACAAAACAACGACGAATATCCTTATGTGTATGATAGATGATTATGTGTGTCTTTTGTTTCAACTTTGTTGATAGATATTAATAAGTAATCATTACTATTTATAATTGAGCTAATTATATATCTAAACACATGTGTCATGTATGCTATTTGTATGTTATTAGTTTTTAGATTATGCCTAATAGGAATTACGCTAGATTTCTTGCGTTAAGTTGAAAAATTGTTTGTGCATTGCATATAAGCATAGATCACTATATTTACAAGTGTTACATAAACATCTTGTAGATCATTTTGAGTGTAGTAACCCACTTAGGAATAAGAGTTTAATAGTTTGTCAAGTGTGTGAAAAAATTAGGGGTGGCAATTTCTGACCCGACACGAAACTCGGCCTGAAACCGACACGAAAATTAACAGATTTGGGTTGAGTCTAAATAGATTTCGGGTCGGTTTTGGGTCAACCTATCTAACCCGTTTATTAAACAGGTCAGGTTCGGGTTGGGAATAAATTAATCGGGTCGACCCGCCAACCCGTTTAATATTTTTTCCTTATATTTTATTATATGGGTTAAATGGGTTAAACGGGTTGATCCACATACTTATTTAACCTGTGTAACCCATGTAATGTGTCAAATTTTGTATATAAAACGGGTTAAATGGGTCAACCCGAACCCGACCTGAATTGCCACCCCTAGAAAAAATAATGTCCTAAGATCATATGTTAAAACCCGTCACTAAAATGTTAAAACCCGTCACTAAAATATTTTCAACACATCAACTCTCTTCCAACAAGAAGTCTAAATCTTTTTATCATCTTGCGGTGTTTGACCTTAGGTTGGTTAAACAAAATAAAAGATTGTACTAATACATTGGTAAATAAGTAAAAGAAAATATATTTTTAAACTTTGTTTGTGCTTGCATTGTTCTAACACACACACATAATTGTATTCTTTTTATAAACATATAGCGTTTTACAAAAAAATGTGTGTTGTATTAAAATGGTTAGAAAAATCATTCATATACTAATAAAATGTCAAAAACTATGCATACTATGCATAACAACAAATAGTTTTTCACACACGCAAAATATATGACAATCTTGAAGTAAGAAATTAACTTGTCATTATTTATCAACCTCACACTTACAACTAGTCTTAGGATTAGTGGAACACACTATGAAAATTTTTATTTGTCTTCTTTTAAAAGAGTGTTTGTGAGGGTCAAGAAAGATTTCGAATATATATCAACTCATTATTCAAACTATGATTGATGTTATTATCGAATCTAATTGACAAGTTTTCGAGTATGGACAAGAAATCAGATTCTTATTTGTTAGCTTTAAGATTATAGCAAAATATAACAAGAGATATTATCTTAAACCTACATACTCAATCACACTCGATTGATATGAAAATAATGACATCCCTTTCAAAGAAGATAAGAATATGCATCGGATCATAATTCACACTTGTGTAGATGATATCATATTGATTCTACTTGTCCAATAGTTGTGTTCTAAATATTTGGCAAATATATGCATAAAATACACAATGAAGTAGGATTGATGACTTGAATGTTTTGTCAAAAATATTCAAGTAATTTACTTTGCAATGCAATTGGTAAAGTCGTCATCTTCGAAATGCCAAACACGAGAAAACGCACAAGATATGTAACTTTTCTCAAACAATTCAAAAGCACAACTCAAAACTCAAACTATCTTCTCATCAAAACTCTCTTTTACTTTATCAAATAAGCATAATATATCCTCTTTACCAAATCAGAACCCTTTAACCATCTAAGGTTAGGATTATGAAGAATTAAACATATTCCACAAACCATTTTTGTGCTTTCTTTCAATAAGTGATCGTGGGAGGATTTCGAATATGAAGATGATTTATTCAAACGATAATCTATCATCCACTATTCAAATTAATTTAAATTTGGGGTAATATGAAACATGAACCGAGAATTTGGATTTTTCTAGATCACGGAAATTATTAATCAAAATGACCTTAGATAATTTTTTTGAGTCTACATTTTATACATCCTCGGTTTTTACAATGAAATCACGAAGTCGATTGTAAGACAACAAGATTAGTCATCAAATTGTAACTCACACTTGCAATAAAAATGTATCATTGAGTCTAAAGTGTTTAAATTTTTGTGTTATTAGCTCTGGTCAAATTATACATGCTAAACTTAACACACTCTGAGTAGGATTGACGACTTATAAATTTCCATCAGGAAACTCATAAGTTCATAAGTACTCCTACTTGATAAGCAAGACTTGGATGTCTATTTCTGAAAACTCTATCTGAGAATCCACCTTATAACTTATATAATTTCTCTTAATAACATTATATCAATACCATCTACTTAAATAATGGAAATAAATGAGCATCACTTGCACAAATCTTGGCACACTTTACGGATCGATGGATCCCTTCGTCCTAAATTAATCTTGGTTGTAGGTTGATCCGCCCTATGGCATTTGATTTAACCTATCTTCCTCCTGTCAATCTCTTGCTTAAAAGTCTAACATAGATGCAACTTAAACTTTAGTTATATCTTCATTATTTCTACAAGAAACAAACAAATGATCTATTGAGGCAAATAACCTTAATTGTTTTTCTTTATTAAAGGACATGCAAAGGTGATTCTTTGGAACACTCTCAGTATTAGAGCTTTTCACATTGTCACTTTATCATAACTCCTAGGTTCCTAGATGACTCATTCTTTATTATAGCTATAACATCTTGCTTGATATCATCATTTAACCTATAGATTCCACACATCTTGATTAATGATTATGTGAACCAAAATTAAAGTATGTTAGTTGAGTCATAGGTAGGCTTGTATGAAAAGACATATACATATTTTTATCTTTGCTACACTTCAATTTGGCACAAAATATCGGAATTCTATTTTGTTAAATGAGAATGACTATGGGAAATTATTGCACTAGAAATTTAAATTTGACCTTAACGTTGAATTGTTCCAAGAGTAAAGTTAGGTTGTGGTACTAATCCTGTAAAAAATGGTCGTTTGTTTAGCCTCGAAATGTGAGCACCACTAATGGTAGTCTCATATCATTATATAATTTGATTAAATGGCTCTTCTTAAATATGCCTAATGATAGTTTACATTGATAGACTTTGTATTTCATTATGAGTGCACACTAAGCAAGTTCTCCTTAGTCAATCTAGACTACATGCATTTCATATATGTGCTTTGAAGTTTCAAGATGATAACGTGCTCCCACGTAATGCAATTATAAGCTTTATGTTATATTAATGATCATAATTTTATTTGCGTTAAGCTATTGAATGCATGTTTGTGTAAAAGTTTTTGCCCTTTTCTAGCAGTTTAGATAAAATATCTCTTAGTTTATCTACATAACACATGCTTCTAAGTGCTAAATGCTAACATGTTTTACATGATGATTGCATTTAAAATTATCATGTTTCGTATGCGTCATTTTAAATTGACTTAAGTGGTTAATGTGCACTTTACACTATGTTTGTTTAATGTATGACTTTTGATTTTTTAAGTTTTAAATGTCTTTTAGTTCTTACACATTATTCTTGATTGATATTGTATTGAGGCATGCTTAAGATAACTTAACATTGATTACTATCTATATTTCTTTGTTATACTAATAGGTATTTTATTTCTCACTCTAGAATTTTTCTTACGCTGTACGATCTTTTGTACAAATGTAAAACAGTCAAATGAGTCATTAAACGGTTTTTTTATTCTAGAGTCTTCCACTCATCACATTCTCTTAATCATCATCTTGCCTTTCTTATTCGAATAAATCCACTCTTTTGTGAAGAAATAGTTAGATACTAAATCTAACACTCCATCCTAGTAGGTTTGGGACAAATTTAAATAGTTCATCTGAAATATTCAAGTATCTTTAACTTGAGATCGCAACGATAAAGGTTCATATATGAAATTCCTATTCAAGCTTTTTAACAACATTTGTTTAAAACGTTCTCCTTTTTCTCTTACGACGAAACAATTCTTTCTTTTACGACAAAAACATTCTTTTCTATTAGACGAAAACAGTCTTTCTCTTCAACGAAAACATCATTTCTCTCTGTTGAATTTTTTTTTTGACGAAAACATTATCTCTCCTCGACGAAAACACTCTTTGTCTTTCGATCACACATCTTCCTTCTCACTCAATCACACCTCTTCAACCATAGTTATGTCTAATCTCAGTCCTCCACTATTTTGGCGACCCACTTTAAGATACGTATATGTTGGATCGTTTTCTGTATTAGATCTTAACTTTAGCCTTGTAAAGGGGTGTGTTTCATTTAGATAAATTATAAAGCATCAATATTGTTACATAATATGCGGAACTAATCAATAATGCTAAGAATTCTAATCAATAATGCTATGAGAACCAATAATAAAATACTAAATAACTTTTATTTTTAATAACTTGAATCTGCCCTAGGTTACAGATTACAAAAACTATGATTACTAATTGATCTCTATTGATCTGTGTAGAACTATATCTACTAACTATGTCCAAAGTTCCTTTTATAGACTAAGAAAAACCTTAATGGGCTTACAAAATGCGTTATGAGATAATGCATATCTATTCCTAATTTATCTCATGCATATCTCATAAGCAGTACTAATACAATACACTAGCAGTACTAATACTACCTAACATTACTGACTATTAATGGCAGTACTAACATTGACTGACAGTACTAACTACAAAACTAGCAGTACTAAAGACTTAGACTTATTTCCTCAATCTTCATTAACAACATTAAGTCTTCATTAGCAATATTAATCTTGATCCAGCAGTATTAATTTGTTGATGCTTGGTGGGTTTATTGATTTTGATGATTACTAAAACTACATGTGCTTAAATGAAGAAGAATGACACAACAAGGGCTTAATATGATCACTTTGGTATTATACATATGGAAGAATTAAATGTCTTTTATGAGCATTTAATTAGTCTTTTATGAGCATTTAATTAGTCTTTTATGAGCATTTAATTAGTGGTCTCAAAGCATTTAATTAGCTTCATTTGTAAGCTCTTGTAACTCTATTTATTAAGAGGGGCATAGAACATTAGGTTTAGGTTGTATCTGTGCCCAAAAAGTGTGTGTGCACAAAGGTGTATATCTGTGTTGTGTGTTGTGGGATTTAAACTTCCCACATGTGTTAGATTCTAGCATGGTGGTGTTAAGCCCCCATGATCATTAGTTTGATCTGTTGTGTAACCGTCTTACATTGTTCAGGTAAGATTGGGGCTTGTAGTATTCATTATAGTTAGAGATTGATGATGTGAAAAAATTGTATTAATACAATGATGCTAATGTTTGAAAGATTCGCCATTTGTTATTAATTTATCCTAGATAAGGTCTATACAAACTGAGCTTATCGGTTTCTTAACATGGTGGGTATCAGGAGCCTGGTGGCTCTCGATCTAGGATTACAAGGTTTTGGAAGAAACCCTAAAACCCTAATTTTCATGGAAATCGAATTTGTGGTTAAAGTTTTATTGGGGTTTTGGAGTTATATTGCTTTTAACAAATCTTTATGATCGTCCTCTCATACCTTTTTGGTTTGCTATACGATCTTAATGTTTTGTTATAATTCAAGGGTTTCTTGGGTATAATGGATTATGATGATGGTTTTTGGATCTCGGATGGAAACTGTTATTATCAACAGTTTATTTCTTTTTGTTTTTTTTTTAATTTATGGCTCGTATTTTTTTAGAGATTATTTGAAGATGTGATTACGGCTAGGAAGGTTCGTCTGGGGTGGGTGCGTAGGATAGTGCGGGTGGGGTAGGTGTGAGTGAGGGCTCGGTGGATCACAAAAGGCATCGGGGGGAGTTGTAGATGCGTAAGCGGGTGCTGCGTAGGGATTAGGCGTGAGGGGGGGTGGGACACCGTAGGCTGATCTAAAAGGGGCATCGGACGGGTTGGTGGAAACCTTTTGCGCATGCGTATTGTCGGGTGTGGTGTGATCTTCAAACAAACGCGGTTGACGGGCTAAACATTAGGATAACATAGCCATCAGAGAGCTGTGCTCGGTAATGGAAAGCGTTACGTCTATTGTGCGCCGCAACCACCCCTCCCCCTTCTTAGTTTCTCATTTATAGAGAATGAGGATTTTGTCAAGAGATTGTGGTTGCTTATACCATGAGGTGTATGTGTTCAACGTAGTGGATAATTCAAGAGATTAGGCACAAGTTTAGAAAGATTCAACTTCTTTGTCATAATTCATTATTACTCAGTTTTCTTGATCAGTAATCATTACATAGAGGCCATACAAAGTTCGAGAGGCATGAGATGGTAATACATATACTTTTCGGGGAGACTTATAGTTAACATGTTTAACCTTCTACATTGAAACCACTTGAGGGGAGTGTTCTCATTATTACTGCTGATCTTTATTAACTAATGCTGTTGTTATTTCTACTGCTCTGATTCTGTTTTCTTTAATTGTGCGTCATGGAGGGCAATTTGAGTATGAGAAAGGCTGGATTGTAGTTTGGGATATGATTCGTAGCTTAGCTGTTTTGATCCAAGTTGCTTATCCTATGAAGGACCCCTATAGTGATTACAAAAAGGAAAAGAAGACTTAAAGGTTTATTGATTTGCCAGCTTATTATATGCCGTGGGGGGGGGGGGCCGGTGGCATGAATCATAAGTCAAGGAGAAGAATTAAAGATTGTTTCATTCATGGAGTAGTTTTGTAATATCAAATAGGGGAAGATTGTTGGGTTTATGATTTGATGATTACAAAACTACATGTGCTTATATGAAGACGAATGAAACAACAAGGGCTTAATATGACACTTTGGGATTGAAATATGGAAGAATAAATGTTGCTTTTAATTGAGCAATGTAATTAGTCTTTTATTGAAGCATTGAATTAGGTCTTTTATGGCTCATTGAATTAGATGGTCAAAGCATTTAATTTGCTTCATTTGTAAGGCCTTGTACCTCGTTTATATATAAGAGGGCATAGTCATAGGTTTAGGTGTGCCAAATAGTGTTGTCCGTGCACCAAGGTGTAAACGTGTTGGTGTGTGGGTTTACACATCCAACAAGGATAGATGATAGCATGGTTGGTGTAGCCAAGTTCATTAAGTTTGAATCCTGTTGATGTAACCGTTCTTACCATTGATAGGTAAGTAATTGGGGTTGTAGTATTCTTTTTAGTTAGAGTTGATGTATGAAAAAACCTTCGTAGTAATAAACAATTTGATTCAATGTGCTGAATATTCGCGCCATTTGTTATTAATTTATCCTAGATAAGGTCTAAACTACCTGAGTTGTTAATCCAAGATCTGGATCTCAACTTAGGGTATGAGACATTGATTGAAAAATATGCGGCGGAATATGGAGACAACATATCAACATTACTTATAAGGTTTTTATATTCAAAATGATAAAGAAAAAAATATAACTACTATTTACTATTACAACGCTCTATGCGTTTTCAGACTCTCATTGGAGATGTTGCTATGATATGGTTGCCTGTAAACCTATCGCCTACCCTTTTATTTAATAGTGGGAGGCTTGACAAGAAAACCTAGATTACTACAAAGCTACCTAAAATAATTACCTTAATGGGTCTTTATTGTTTCAAAAGAAAACATATAGAAAATTTAGGAAACTAAATTAAATAAAACATTGACATTACATCATCCAAATTAATGTTTGGACTAATCACATTAAGTTTGGACTAATCTATATCTTCAACATGATGTTGATTTCAATCACCATTAATCTTGATTATTGTTTCCTTCTTTAGCATATCTTGTTTTCCTTTTCTTTTTCTTTCTTCATTTCTGTTTTTGGGTTTTGTAATCATCAAATCCATGTAATCCTAACAATCTTCCACTATTTGATATTATCAAAAACTATCTGCATGAAGAAATCAATGGTAGAAACATGTCATCACAATAATTAGGCTGCACAACAGAAATCATCTTCCCCTTTTGTAATCATCTATAGGGGTTTGTGCAACTATGTAATCGACTTCCCCTAAGTGCATGCATGTAGTTGGTTAAGTATATCAACAACTAAGCTTACCATTAAAAGTTTTACCTCCACTCTTGAATCTTTGAACTCTAGTAGCATAGATCAAAATCTTCCTTCAATGAGAAAAGACATGCTTATTACAATATCAAGTATTAATATGTAATTTGATATTCTTTTAGGCCAATATTAGCATGTGTTCATATTAATATGGCCGATATAGTCTCAGTGAGCTCCGTCGCTATCATAGACACAGTATCTAGATCAATGTCAAGGCTGAATCGTACTCATACTACGACCAATTTTTGGTAAAGAGCGTGTAACTTTTCCAATCAAGAATTATGCATAAATGAACCTCCTAAATGAACCCTACACATCCTCATTGTTCAAGGATCCAAGGGCGTCTGTGGACCCAAAATATACTGTTGTTTTAAATTATAGAAAAAAATAAATACATAGGTAAACCCTTATAATACCCTAGATCGAGAGCCACCAGGCTCTGATACCAATTGTAGAATCCAAGATCTGGACTCAACTAGGGTATGATAACATTGATTGAAAATATGCAGCGGAATATGAGAACACAATCAACATTACTAATTAGGTTTTCTTTGTTCAAAACATGTTAAAGAAACGTACTTATTTACTATTACACACGATCTTGCGTTTTGCAGACTTCTCTTTGGAGAAGTCCTCGCTATGAATGAGATGCTGTATACCTAGACGCTACCCTTTTATATAATTAGTGGGAGGTTACAAGGAAACCCTAGCTTACAACAAAGCTACCTAACTATTACATTAATGGGTCTTTATTGTTTCAAAAGATAACATAATTAGTTAGGAAACTATTTAATTGACATTTAATCATCACATTATGTTTGACTAATCCCACATTAATGTTTGACTAATATATATCTTCAACATTGATGTTGATTTTCAATCAACATTAATCTTGATCTTGTTTCACTTCTTATAGCTATTCTTGTTTCCTTTTCTTTCTGCTTTCTTCATTTCTGTTTTGGGTTTTGTATATATCAAAATATGTTAATCCTAAAAAAAGCTTCAGGAATATCCCAACAATCCTCCCTAAACTTGTGTTTTACTCTCAAATCTCAAGTTTCTTTTGGATTAGATTTATATTCTTTATTTGTAGGATTACTTTCAAACACACTTTTATTGTTCTTCAATTGAGTCTGATAAACTTTAGCACTCAAATGCCCATAGAACGTTGCTGCTTCAATTCTCAATTTCCAGTTAAGCATTCTTCTGAAGTGTTTCTTTGGTGGTGGATTACTTTTCTTCTACAAAACATATGACATAGTCATCAAAAGTACCTTCACATCAGTGTGGGCACTCCACAAGTTTTCTTACAGCTTCCAATGATTATTTTATACTGGTTTTTGATTCTTTCCTAGATGTCTCATCTTGCTCCAGGATCTACTAGTTTCTTCAAAATCCTCCCATAACATCAAATTGTATCCTTCTGGAGTGTTATCTTGAAATCTTTCCATTACCAACCTGTGTAAAACCTCTAAGTCATGTCTATCAAAACTTTTCAGCATACTTTCAGGTTTATGATATACTAGTATTTCCATTTTCTCTTATGATCTTGTAAATATGCATATTCCATAAAACTTTGAGATTCCCAATAAACTATAGGATACTTAGTATGCAAGACTTCTGGATCCATATTGTTTCTTCGTCTGGCAACTATTGCTCAACCAAATTATTTTTATTCATCTTTTTTTCCTTCATCAATCAGTGTTTCTTTCACCTTTCTTCTGTACTCTTTGATCTGTCTTGCTTGTTTGTCACTTGTTCTTCTTCTGCAAATGTTTTTCTTCAATTACAAAGCTTTTTCCTTTTCAATTAACACTGGCTCAAGTTCCATTGTCTTTTCAGCTTCTCTTCTTCTATGTTTTTGTGAAGTTTCTTTTTCACTTGGTTTAGAAGAATCTTTTTCAACCTCAGACCCTATAGGAATAAAAGTATTGACATGATCCCATACTCTTTCAAAAATTGGTCTAATGTCATTATAGTATTTCTCGTGAAGTAGCTATCCTTGTAAATTCACTTGATTCTTTAATGTATTTATCATATTCATTCTTGCTCAGTTATTGATACTGGTCTCTTCTCTCAAAGCATGATACCTCAGTACACTTGGATCATTCCAGTCAATTCCTTTAGATTGAGTAGCTTCTGTAGGGACTTGTTGTCATTCATCCAGTTGTTTTTTGTAATTCCCAAGCTGCTTCCAGATCTAGTCTTTCTGCTTCTTCTTCTTGCAAAGCTCTTACTTCCTGTTCTGCATTAAATATGATTCTTTCTTCTTCTTCCATCTTCCCTTAGGCTAAACTCTAATCCTACTCAACTGCACTTGAGTTCTTTTCTTAACCTTATTTGGAGTAGCAGGTACTTCCATTATGGCCTTTTCTTTTTTCTTGGCACTCTTCTTGTATACACTAAGAGTCACTAAGCAGTTCTAACTTGGTGTACTAGCAGTACTAACATGTATTGTTAGCAGAGTACTAATCTCCATCTTACATTTCTCACCACTTCTATGTTCTTCAATTATTTTCAGTGGGAGAGCATCTTCTTGCACAAGTACTTCAGTTTCTTCACTGGCGCTTCAACATGAACTTCCTCTTCCTTGTGGATATAACAAGGTATTCCATTCTTCTGGTACTAGAGAAATCGTTGGATATTCTTCAATTTGAGAAAATCTTCCTCCCGTTGTTTGGGAAGAATCCTCTTACAATTTTATTCATAAGCTGTAAGAAATTCTTTTCCTTTCTTCTTGCCTTTCTGACTTTAGCTTGTCATCTATTTTGTTTACTCTAAGTACTAACTTGGTGAGAGCAGTACTATAAATCTTCTTTGTCTGCTGCAAGTCCTTCTCCAATCCATCAATCCTGTCAAGCAACTTGGTAACCAAAACTGTCAAATCATGTTGTTGCACACTACCCTCAGCACTTACATTGTGAGTAGACATCATGAAGAGGTGAATCAATGGGGCATAAAGCAGCCCTCACTTTGCCTCATTGGTCGAGTTGGAATTGGTTCTGGTGAAAGATGATGATTGAGTGGAGTTGATGAGATCGATGATGGTGCGAATATGTTGATCCTTGATGGTGATTGCAGTTGCTACTTCATCATGTGCTTGTTACCAACATATTCCTAAAACAATGTATCAATACCACCTGAATACCCCCTTCTTAGAGGCTCTCCTCATATTACTAAACAGTTTACTTGTAAGAGTAGGAGTGGGATAAGTTCTAGTATGAGGTAAGAGTAACCTTTGTTGTTTGTTAAGAAGGAGTTGCAATAAATCCGGTTGAGATATAAATAAGAATTTGTGTAGGCTTATCCATTCAGTTCTTACATAACTTCAAAAAAATGAATATAGAAAAAGTTAAACCTCCTGCTTGTAGTAGACTGATGAGTGCTGTAGCATGTTGCTAAGAATTTGGATCCATGCTGTCTTTTAGTAGCTCAAAACAAATGTAGTATTGTGTGAATAAAGAACTTCTCATTAGGGTGAGAAATGGACCCTTTAAAGAATGTAAGGCTTTCAGAATTAGTCACATACCCCATATGAGCTAAGTGCTCAAATATTTCTTCATTGGAAAGTGAAGAAATGCCTTCTGCATCATCTAACTTCAAATGTATTCTCAAAGAATCTTCAGTTATGAGCTTTCATGTCATCAAGTATTGCAAAAATAGCTGAAGTCCTTCTTCAGTAGTGCTCAGATAGCAGTTTCCCAATATTGGTCATTAAGGGACACAAAATGGATTGGATTTTCAGTAAGAGCATAGTAGATATGGCTTGAAGTAAGAAAATCTATGATTTCATCAAAACCCTTACTACTTTTTGATTTAACCAAATATGCGACCATATTATGCTTGTCGCAAAATTCCAACTGTGCCATTGGATGAATGAAAAGATGATGAATGAGGTGGGATTAGTTCGTGTGATAAAGTGTAAGGTTCTGGTAGAGTGAATTGAATTATGAGTGAGGTTTTAAAAGAGTTTTTGTGTTCACCGATGTAATAAGTGTTTTTTTAGCTTATCTTGAAGAAATCGTTTTTAAGTCGGGGGGGGGGGGGGGGATATAGTTAAATCAAGAAGTCTCTAATTAGTCATCAACCTATAGCCTATTGATGTGGCAAGTAATATCTCACGGCTCTTTGATTGTGGAAAATCTGTTAGGACTACTCATTTAGTTATAACGGTACTTAGCCCAGTACTAAGTTGGGTTCTAGCTTGCTACTAATTTTAAGTCTTAATAGGTACTAATTCATCCAGCAGTGTAATACTTGCCTGACAGTATTAACTTAACACTGACAATACTATGTGTAGGTACCTAGAGTCATTAACTCCAAACTTGATCATCTAAATATATTTTAGCACAATGTAGACTCTATATACTCTCTTTCTAAATAATTTTTTAAACTCACAAAATTTCTCTCAATTCTTTTTCTCACCCAGCACTCATTTCTGTTTTTACCACACACAATCTCTTTCTGTTTTTGAACACTCTCTAAATCTCTCTATTCTTTTTCCTCATATAGCATACAATTTGGGTACTGTTGTCATTCAATTCCTAAGTTCCAATCATGTCACTACCCCAACTTCCGTTAGTGTTAACCTCTTGAGAGAGGTGGGTCATTAGACTTTTTATAGTTTTTGGTAAACTACCAGCCATAAACGGATTTGGGAAAGTCATTTTTACACAAGGTCCGGTTGCTTTGGAATGTGGGCCATGATTCATTGCACTAACATGGTGATTGATGAACCTATATAGTTTGGGTAAAATTGCAACCATCAACGGATTTGAGAAGTCATTTACCAAGGCCGTTTGTTTGGACTTAGTCAGTTCTTGATTGTCTGTTAGACATGGTGAACTGATGACCCATTTTGTTGTCGTGGTTTACAACCAACACTTGATTAGGAACAACGCTTCCATATATTTCCTCTCTTTAGAGAAAGATCTGTACAAAAGTGAATCCTTGGATACCATAATCCTAATTTGGGTTGCATGTTTTGAGGTAACTAAAAATATCCTTTTTTTTACTGCATTTGAGTGTGAGGCTTTTGGAGTGACTTGAAATCTAGCACAGGCACACACAGCAAACATGATGTCTAGCCTTGATGCAGTCAAATACATCAGGGAACCAATCATAGATCTGTAGACATATACATGTACATCTTCACCATCTTCATCCTTGACCAGTGGCTTATTAGACTCAATAGGAGTAGTAACTGTTCTGATGGACCAAAAATCAAACTTCTTAAGGATGTCTGCTTAAATTACTTATCCTGATTAATAAAGTTACATTAGGTTGTTGCTTTAACTTGAATCCCAAAAGAAAGTGATTTCACATCCTGGAGCTCATTTGGAATCTTTTGTGCATACAGTCTTCAAACTCTGTACACATAGACTTCTTTGTAGAACCAAAAATAATGTCATCCACATACACTTGGACTAACATAAATGTCACTTCTTTTTTTCTTGATAAATAATAATGTTTTGTCTATGGTACCTCTCCTGAATCCATGTTTCCATCAAAAAAAGAAGAAAGTTGTCTCCATACAAGCTCTAGGGGCTTGTTGAAGACCATAAAGAGATTTATCACCTTATTAGATTTGTTTGGATGAGCAGGATCAACAAAGCCTGGAGGTTGATGGACATACACCTCCTCTTCAATAGTGCCATAGAGAAATGCACTTTTAACATCCATTTGGTAGACAGTAAATTCCATGTATGATGCAAAGGCTAAAAATAACCTGATTGCCTCTATCCTGGCAACTGGTGCAAAAACCTCATCATAATCTATTCCTTCCTCCTGTCTAAACCCTTGTGCTACAAGCCTGGCTTTGTTTTCCACAACAATGCTTCTCTCATCCCTTTTATTCTTAAAGACCCACTTTGTGCCAATTATCTTTTTCCCAGATGGCAAATTAAAAAGTATCCAAACCTTCTGTAGTTTGAACTGCAGCACTTCTTCCTGCATTGCTTCAACCCAACTTTCATCTTGTAAAGCTTACGATATATTCTTGGGTTCTTCTTGGG
>BQNB010071061.1:0-32898 GCA_026074375.1 Tanacetum coccineum | reverse complement strand
TTGTGTTTACAGCAGACAATTGTTGCTCTTTATCATAACTTCTAACAAGTGTATCATTGTAGTAGCAAAAGTTTGAGGATTATTACACAGATTAAAATGATTAAACGGTCGAATATTTACACCGAGTCAAGCATAGTAAATGCCTAAATGGACTCGAATCTTGACCAACGTTACTCACGTACTTAGGGACGAAACTAGGGCGGGTCTCGAGGGTTCACATGACACCCATGAATTTTTGTGCCGTAGCATTAAGGTTTGTACAAAAAAACTCCTGGTCCAAAAAATTTGTGTTCTTAATCTTGTTTAGTTTCTCATAAACGCATCTGGTGAGTTTTCGTCTTGGTTCTGACATACTAACTAATTCACGACACCGAACCATATTTTTACCATAAACAAAACACCTTGTCATGCGCAATGAGGTAACCGCGTAGTGACGTGGGCATCTTTTGACTCATTAATCTAGCTTTGTACCAAATGTATAACATAAATGTGATATATCTTTTGACTCATTAATCACATACTCAAAATGTGATTGTCCGTAATCAAATTCTCAACGTTTTGTCTTTCTGTAAGGACTACGTTGTCCAGCTAGTCGACACATATGATAAAACTCTCAAAACTTATTTTGTAACTTTGAAAGAAACTTTCTTTACGAAGAACGTCGTGTAATATACACCTAATCGATCGAGGTTGTTAACACTGCAGTGCACATATCATTTTTGGGACCATTATATAACATACTATAGATAGAAAAATACGGTGTCGGTTTTGACACCCTGCTACAGTGCCCAATACGTGGGCTCCAGGCCCACACTAAAAAACATTAACCATTTGTTAATACAAAATAAGTGAATGCTTCCGACTTTTTTCCAAAATAAAAAACATTAACCATTATTTTCCGGCCCAAAATAAATTAAAAAAAGATAATTTACAAAAAGCACCTTGAACTTTTAACTATTTACGACTTTTTTTATATAATAAACTTTATTTATCAAATATATACCACCATATCTACCGAATCATTCAGATCAAAAATACCAGCGGAAAAATCTTCGAATTGCGAACAAAACGAGTCCAATGTTGCAATGCTTCCGACATACGCACGATTTTATAAAAAAATAGAAGTTTAATATAAATAAAATAAAAAAGAAAAATTACAAAACGTACCCTCAACTTTTAACTATTTATGACTTTTTATATAGTAAATTTTATTTATCAAATATATAACATATAACTACCGATTCATTTAGATAAAAAAAATACATGCGGAAAGATTTTCAAATTGCGAACAAAACGAGCTCAATATTGCAATATACAAATCAGTCTCGCCACGACGCGTGAACACATTTCCATCCAATAATAATTCGAAACAAATTCGCAAATTATGTCCCGCGGCAACGCGCGGGCTACGTAATCAAATCACACAAAAACAAGTCCCGTCGCAACGCGTGGAAGGTCCAGCTCTTATGCAGTCAAAAACCGCCCTACGCTAAGCCAAAAAAATTTAAAAAAAATTAACGCCCCGCAGCAACGCGCGGGCAATCATGCTTGTTATATTTATTATTGGAGGGAAGAACTGATAACACACATGCGCGTTACGATTATTTAACGACATTTGTAGTGATAGACGGCATACCACAAATGACGGTTCCAACTAGAACACGTATCTTTCATTGTCACACTCTCTAAAAGGTTTAGATCAGTGAAGAAATCTAAATCCTGTGCATTTTCCTTGAATACCGACTGACCTTTCTTTAAAGACTTACTCCAGGCAATAAGCACTCGTTCTAGTGACCTAAAACCACGAGTTGAAATTAAAGCATGGCATATTTCTTCAAAAGCCCTCATTGACCGGTTAATAGGAGTTGAGATTGAAGTAGTGAGAGAGTGATATCATTGGAGCAATGCCTCAATAATTTTAGAAAAATGATTGGGATGAGTACTTCACATGACTAATTATATGCCTACCTCATTTATTGTTGGACACGCGGATTGCAGTAATTCTTTGTTTTAACATATACGGAGTACCATTTATCTTCACATTAGGCACAAATTAGGCATACCAATTAAGTATGTCAATCGCTACTCATAGTTTTCATTGTCTTGAAGGTGCATATGACAAGAAAATCGAGCCTATTTAACAACGGGTTAAAATGGTTACTTCTTTTATTCGAGTGGTTTGGATTGACTGAAAACTAGGGGTGTAAACGAACTGAGTTACTCGTGAGCCACTCGGGATAGGCTAGATAAAAACTTTAACGAGCCAAGTCTTAACGAGCTCGAGCCTGAGCCTAATTCTGGCTCATTTATTAAATCAGCTCGAGTCCGAACTTCATCTGTAAACGATCCCATCTTTAACACGTTTTTTAATATTTAGATTAACAAAATAAGAATATATTTAAAAAATCTATTAACGAGTCAAGTCCATCTTTATCAAAATAAGAATATATTTAGATTAACAAAAACGAGCCCATCTAAAGCTCGAGCACAAGCAAAGCTCGAGCTCGGGCTCGGCTCGTTTACAGCCTTACCTATTTTGTTAAATTATGGAGCAGTAGCTTTTAGTCAAAAACCAAGCCACATACAATTGTTTAACCCAAGAAATAAAACAGGGTGAGCGCCACCCAAGGTGCCTCAACCAACCGGCGACCAGTTTTACAGCCAACACATCACGTTGGTCCTCATAACAAGTAATGCAAAGAGGCTCATATGCGGTGGCATATCTAAGACCTCCGCTTGTCAAGCGGGGACTCTTTAGGCAAAATATAACCAGATTCAGTTTTGCTGTAATATCCGGCAAGTTTACAGTACTGTATCATGTACGTTTATGTCTACATTCTCAATAAAATATACAGTGATATAAATCGATTTCATGAAAGCACAAACAGAAGATATTCAAAATTCACAAACCTATTACATATATGGAAATCCTGTACACATTTTCAATCAAGATAAACATGAGAAAAAAGTTTTTGATGCAACAAAGTTTAAGATACAACATAATTACGTTGGTATACTTATGTAACTTCATTATACAAACAATGAGACATAGAATTAGTCTTCAGAATACAGACAACAAGACAAGGAAGTTTCCCTTCCTAAATCAAATACGGAAAGCATCCGTTTGAAATCGCTCATCATACAACCTCCAATGACCATATCTTTCAGTATGGAAGTTTGACCTCGGGATATAGAAGTTCGGCTTCTTAAGGTTTTTCAATTTGGTCAAATTCGCTGTGGAGTTCACAATATCCCGGCTTGTTACATTGACACATCCTGATAGATCCAATGATTCAAGATTCTTACACCCTTCAGAAATCAAAGCAAGTCCTCTAGCTGTTAGCTTAGAGAATCGAAGTTCAAGGTGAAGGAGTTGTGGCATGAGGTTTGCAATTGCAGCAGCTTCTGAGTCCCCATCTTGGGGACAGGCATTTAGATAAGAAGTTGGTACGATTCCTATGTGATGTGAAGGATCTAGCCAGTTCATTAGGTTACGTTTTAAGGTTAGGATGTTGGTGCATTTTCTTCCTAACATGAGTAGAGATTCGTGAGATATTTCGTAGCAATAGCTTATGTCCAGTTCTTTAAGTTTGGGGCACCCAGATGCTAGCTTCACCATGGATTCATCAGTGACGTTGGGGCAGCTCTTGATCGACAATACTTCAAGGTTAGGGCACCTGTTAAACATAGGGGGCTAGATAAAACAAAAACTACACAGAGGGGAGATATGCAGAATGTAAAGATACGGCAATTGGTACCAGGTCAAAAAGGTTTTGGTTGAAAGTGTCAATAATTACTACTGTAAAAATTGGTGAGGCTGCGATGGGTTGTAGCAATAAAATGGACACTGGCCATTTCCAACCCGGTTGACCCATTTTTTCCTTATAGCTAAACAAATTTATTTGACCCCGTTGAGAGTTTGAGATAAGATAGCAACATATTCATAAATGGGTCAAAATTGCAAGCAATGTAGCAAAATGAACTATTAAACATCATAGTGCAGCAAGTAAAACTAAAATGTATAAAGACATGCTAAACCAGTTGGTATTGGTATACAGGGGGTATTCTACCATCTAACTTCGTTTCTGTTAGAAATTCGGTGTGTTTATGAGTGGGTAATAATCAAACTATCCTGATATATTCTCTGAATCGTGTTGAGATCACTTTCAGATTGAAGTATTTCGACCCTATATGCGTCGGGTTACAAGAAATCCTCAATTAGATAATTCAGAGAAAAACACTTTGTCTCTAAGGCACGAGAGATCAAAGCAATACACAGAAAATTGTTATTGTGTGTTCTGTCTTCAAGAGATCAAACTGTCTTATAGAACATAACCAAAAGTCAGTTAATTTCGATTATAGACGGTTGGCAGGAAAGGTCACACCTGTTGGGAAAAGGTGTGTCGGTTGGAGGGAAAAACTGGTTGGAAGGAAGCGGGACCCCAGCAAGGGGCTCTGCCCCTTGACCCCGCAAGGGGGCGCAACCCCCTTGACCCCTGCACTTATTTTGGCGACATCAAGCTAGCTAGTACGAGCGTGCACTCCGCACCTCCTAACTCAACTATAACTTAACTTGACTAAGCCCTTGATCTCAAGTAAATCACAATTACATAAAATATATTGATGACACTAAACTCACCAACAGTTTCTTGCCTTGTTCTTTCCCCTCTTTGAAAGGTCGGGCCTAAGAATATACGTTGATTTGAATGGAAGATGGCAAAAACTTTAGTGGCTTCTCATATCTTCCAAAAATTACGATGAAGTTTTTTCATGATTTGCTTTTAACTCAGGCATGTTTATAGGCACCACATAATTGGCATAATGATGTCAGCTTGGGGAAAATTTTGAGCCAGTTCAAGTAGCAGGCACATTATTCTTTTTCGAGGAAAGAATTATGTTTGTGGTGCTTATACTTGACATTGCTCTCAAAATTTCCCTAACCCCAACGGCCCAACCTGAGCGATCAACAAGCAATGCGAAGTGCAGACCACTCTAATTAAAAGGAAAGTAACCTTCTAAGCATTAGCATATGGATGAATAGTTCACTTAAAACTAAATAAAGCAATCTTAACAGAATGCTTCCCTGATTGACATGTTGAACAAGCTCTACAAACCTTCCTAGACCAAATTATACATGAGTACATGTAAGAGAACGCAGCACGTGCTTTCTCAAGTAACATTGCAAGAATATGTAATGAGAACAGAAACACGCAATGCCAAAGAACTAGTTCAACCCATTTAAACAAAAAACTCGTAGTCTCGTTTTTTTAACGTCCTTTGGTTGTTCGAAAAAGTCATATGTAAGTACTTATGTAACAGGGTTATTTGCACCAAAATGACTGGTTGAACCACTCAACCTGTCATCGGCAGTTTGGATAAAACAATCAGCTTTTGCTTATTTCTAATGATTATTTGAGATAAAACTAGCATTTCATTTTCACCCTAATTTCTAACCTACGACGCTCAGTTTAATTAGATCTTATCCACACTTCCTACCCAACTATTCTCTTTTTACATTTTCCTTCAGCACACGCAAACGCCAATCCAAACACTATTTCCTATCATGTCTGCTCCTAAGTGATTTTATATTGGCACAAGGGGAAGAGACCTAGTGAGAAGAAAACTTAAAATGAGAACAATGAGAAATAGCTATATAAAACATATGTGAGATGCATCTCTATTCATTTAGATGCATCCCAATTAGTTTCGAAAGTCACTTCGAAGTGAAAACGATGCAAAGTAGTACTAGTAACAAATTTGACCCGCAGAGGATGAAGAATGCATAGCATTCGCCTAACTTGATGAAATGCATCTAATATATGTATATGTATCTAATTTTTAGCTAGAAAATATATTATCGTGCATATGAAAGATTAGGAATGCATCTAATTCAAGTCGAGGCATAGTTATTCCTCGTCCTTGTTATTTTAAGCAGAGGCGGAGCCATGTACAAGGTAGGGGGGGCCGTTGCCCCCGATAAACTGGCGAATTTTTTTTTTTTTTAGTGTAAAAATTGTATTTTTATGGCCTTATTTTTAGCTTGCCCCCATCCTAAATCTCAAATTGCCCCCGATAAGGCTTCTTAAATATCAAAAAACTATTGAAAAGCTACTAAAATATGCTAAGAAATTGCTAAAAGCTGCTAAAAAACTGTTAAAACGCTACTAAAAAGCTGCGGTTTTTGGAGCTGTTTTCGGAGAAAATTTTTTTGCCCCCTATATGCCAAGATCCTGGCTCCGCCACTGATTTTAAGATTTGTTCTCATTTGATCCTAAGTCTAGGCACAAAAACATAATAAAACAAAAAACACAAAACCATAATAATCAAAACCATGAATATATATATATATACCTCTGAGCAACAACCGAAATGGCGCGATCGGAACAATGCCTAACTCTAATCTCCCTAACACCACAATGACTCCAATCCACAACACATCTCACCATACCATCAATCCTCCTCTCAAACCCATCATTCCACCACTTAGCAGACTCCGAAGGCCTGGCTTCGAAAGAAGGTTCAAGATCAAGGACAGCGTGAAGAGAAGGATCCTTGGTGGCATGAAACCATGATTTGCAAACAAACATTGTCCCACGCCATTTGTCTTCTATTGTGAGACGTGTCAAGATGTTGAGGAGGATTTCATGTGTTAGATCAGACCAGTTGGAATAAGGTTCTTGTTCATGGTGGTTGTTTGTGGTGGACATTGGTGGTGGTGGTTGTTTGAGTTTGGTTTGATGTTTTTTTTAATGTTTTGTACTCGTTGTTTGTCATAGATATTTAGCACATAGTCAATGTGCTTTATCCGTACACGTGTCGGTGGGTAACTTGTTCTCTACCCATCAGATTACCGGACATTTTTTTTAAAATTAAATTTTAGGGTAATTTTATATTTTCTCTTCTTTTAGTTTGAATTTTATAATCCTTTTGTTTTTAAATAAGTGTTCACTATTTACTTTTAAAGTCTTTTTTCATCAACTTTAGCTTTAAATTATTTTGTTTGTGTTATATAATACTTAATGAAAATTACATTAATGAAAATACATTTAAAACCCAATTCATTCATATATTTTGCATCAAGTATTATATAACACAAAAAGACATAGTTAAAGTCAAAGTTGTTGAAAAATGACTTCGAAAGTCAAAAGTGAACACTTATTTAGAGACGCAGGGAGTATATACTAAAACACGCATTAAAAATATTGTACATTATGAAATCAATACTTGTATTTTGGGTATTTATAAAATTAATCATCAAACTTGGATGATATATAAAATTAATCATAAAATTTCATTAATTAAAATAAAACATTACAATAATTAAAATAAAATAAAAAACAATACAATAAAAATTAAAACTTAAACTAATAATCTAAATTTCAACATTCCTTGATCTTTTTCTTTAGAAGCAACGTCGCCGATAAAGCTTTTCCGGTTAAATGATCATGCGATCCGTTGTAGTAGATGTTGTCTTTCTCTCATTTTTCTTCTTGTTGCAGGACAAACATTTTTTCTTGCATTTCCAATTCCCGGTCCCTTTGTGCAAGCCTCTCTTCTTCAAACTTTTTCGCTTGTGCTAGCTTCAGTCTCTCCAATTTCGCTTCCTCTCGACGCCTCTAATCTTACATTTCCAATTCCCGCTCATTGATTCTCAAATACTCAGAGGAGGCCTCCTTCATTGACGAAAATATCGGCGCTACATATTGGGTGAAATTGTTGAGCTACAAGTCAACAAGACCAATATCCGTTGCAGCCGAAGATGCCGAGCGAGCAACGGAGGTTGATCCCATCCTCTTAGTCTTGTCTCGACCCACTAATCGACTCTCTTCAATCTCTTCATCCCCTGAATCCGCTGCTTCGTCGTTGAGATTCAAACCAATATGTGCTGAGTCTGAGGTGCTTTCTCATGTCCTCGATTTTTTGGACCCAGGATATTTGTCTTTCAAATACTTTGGGTATTCATTTTTTTCATTTCTTATGGTCCTTCAAAATATTCCAACACTCAACAAGTTGGAAAGCCGATTTGTAAAATGCACGATACTCTTTTTCCGCCTTTTGATAGATAGTATTCTCACAAGCTCCACTTTTGTGCCTACTTTGAACGTTATTGTACATCTCACAAAATTGACTAACCTTATGACGAATCCTATTTTTCCATTTGCAGTTAACGACATTGTAGCTTCTTTTCGTTGGTCTCGTTTCCCTATGAAAGAACGTGGTTACTGCCGTCCAGAACCCGTTTGTCTTTTTACCATTTTCGTCTTTATTATCCTTGGAAGTGTTTATCTAAGCTTTACGCAAAGCTACCTCTTCCTCGGGTTTCCATGGTTCATTAACGTCTTTGTCATTCTTTTTGGTCGGTTTACGTCTTTTCATATACTTCCGTTTGACGAGCGCAACCTCCTCGACGGAAGACTCGTCGGGAGATTCATGTACAACGGGTTTGGATGGACCTTCACCAAATAACGGTTCAAAATCATCATCCTCAAGATCTAACGAGTTAAGCGGAGAAAAACGTTGAGAAGATTGAGATTGGTTCAGGTTCGGTGGTGGTGACATGTGTGGACGATACACGTATTGTTGATTAAAAGCGTTGTGCATTTCCATTTGTTGTTGTAGTTGGATCGGATGAGAAAAACGCATTACTCACGTACATAGCTTGTGCATAATTTGAGTGGTATGTAAAACCGGCGGGTTGGAAAGGAATTGTAGGTGATTGGCCATGTAACGTAAAATTGGGGTCGGTTGTTGTTGGAATGTTTTTTTGTCATCGGGATTTTATATTATTGGTTTAAGGATTTTTGGAAGACATTGTTGTTGTTGTTGAAAGTGGAGAAGAAAGTTTATGAAATATGATGAATAATGTGGGTTTTTATAGGAAAAGAGGGTCTTTTTTTTTGAAATCATAAACACCTCTCAAACGGTTAGTTTTTGTCCTCTTTTCCTTTAATTAGTTCGGTCTACACATAACCCAAACAAATGAAATTGGGGTAGGGGGTCAGTCGGCTTGTTGGGTAATGGGGGGACGCATTTTTCTCTAGGCGACCGACCAAACCATATGGTCAGACTACTATCAGCCCTATGTTAAAAAGTTTGACCCTGTTTTATTTTTTTGAATGAAAGAAGGGAGAAGACTAACAATGGCAATGTAGCGGATTTGGGTGGCGCGATCATTCTCATCTTCAAACTCGATTAAAAAAATCATCTCTAAACCCGCCTTAACCTCAGTTGGGATCTTATCGGGGTGCCCCGTTGGATGAGATGTTCCCCCAAACCCGCCCATTCTCCATTAGAGATCTTATCGGGTTGTCTTCTTTCAATGCATTGTTGTATCAAACTCGTGTCGTTCTGTTTATTATTATTTTTACATTATTAACAATTTTGATTCTATGCAATAACTTGAAGAATTAAGAACTTATTACCCTTATATACAATAACAAAGCAAACGATAACGTTTTAAAAGGGTAAAAACGACGTCGTTTTGGTATTGGGCTGGGCCGGTGTAAGTGGGACAGGCCAAATGAGGTCATTTGGGGGGACGTCGTTTTGGTCTTGCTAATGTAGTAGCTAAATCAAACAACGTTGTTTTGTCTATTGGCATGTATACACAAGCGGGAAACACACATGACACACACAAAAATCCCGACACACATACACACACACTCAAAAAAATCCACACACATAGACACAATATCTGGTACAAGAAGATTAAAATGAAAATCGTTTGTGGGTGCATGTAAGTGATGCATTTTTATCTACTAACTTTATTGACCGGTGATGTGTGCAAGATTGGTTTTTTTTTTAAAGTTTAAAATTGTTGATTCGTTGCTTATGGTTGTTTCATGTTGTAATAGCTTTTTTATTTTTTTTATGTCAGCATTTAAAGTTTGAAATTGTTATAGGGGTTTTGATTTAGAAGATGACCGGAGTGGCTAATTATGGTTTGCATGTGGTAACGGTTTGTAGAAAGTGTAGTTACATGTGTTTATGTTTGTGTTGGATGTTAATTTTTAGAGTAAGGTTGTTGCATGTTGTAGTTTTATAGGATTTAGTATGTCTGTTTTAGATATGGTTGTTGCGTGTTATAGTCTTGCGCTTTTTGGGTTCACTTGCTTATGTCTTTATAAAATGGGTAGCTACACAAAAGGGTTTGATGGTTGCGTGGGTAGGATCGGTTGATAGGTGTGGTTATCTAATACGAATTGTTTTTGGTCTTGTCGAAACTGTGTCATTTAGTGTTTTGGTTGAAATGTTTAAGGCTGTGTGTGTGTGTCCAAAAGTAATAAATTAGGTAGATATACCAAAGTGTTCAATAGTCGCGCAGGTAGGGTTATTAGGTCATCTGTTGGTCGATTGGTAGGTGTAGTCTAAAACGGCGCGTTCTTGGTTTTGCCGAAACTGTCTCGCTTAGTGTTTTTGTTGGATTGTTTTAGATTTTGTATGTGTCTGAAAGTAATAAAATTTGTTTTCGCTTTGCCAATGATGTTAGCTGTGTATAATTATAATTAATGTCAAGCATGTTTTGTCTACGTTTGGCAGACTAGAAGTATGTTTTTGCATGTGTCGTTATGTCTTTAGAGCCACAAAATTTTTCCTTCGTTTTAGAGTCCCCATACCTCATTTCATGTACGTTTTAATGTCATATTTAGTTTTTTCATATTGTCGTTGATGTGGTTGCTTTGGGATTCTATGGACGACGCATGACAAGGCTTTTTCCCAATGGAGTGCCGACAGAGCATGTATATATTTTGCATTAAACGACAATGCTTTACGTTTTTTGTTGTCCTGAGACTGTATTGTTTAGGGGTTTTTGTCAGCCCTTCTAGTTATTAATTTCAGAAAGTTACGATATATACCCTTTGCATGGATTATAATTACAAAACATGTCCAAATTGCCATGCAAGCTTATTTTAACATTTCAATATACATTTATAAGTTATAATAAACTAAAATATAAAGTTTTAATGTAACGCAAGTTTAAAATAACGATTCGTTAGGCTAGGAAACAAAACAGGTCAAATTAGGGTTTCAAAACGTAAACGCGCGGGTTTTAAGTTCAAATTCCTTCATTAATCAATAAAGTGGTTATTTTAACACTAGTTAAGCATGCTAGGATATATTATAACAATATTTAATCAGTATAATATTTAGTTTTAAGAAAAACGCAAAATTAGGGTTTCTAGTGTACGGTTCTGGGTCAAAATAGAAAATGAGCATGAATTGAGTTATGAAACTTTAACAAGAGTATATTTAGGATCATATGAACATTATAAGGGTGTAGTAGCAGAAGTGGAACATTCAAAACCTGGGTTTGAGCTTCAATTATCAAAAATGGTAGAAATAGGTCGTTTCGGGTAGTATTTCCATGTTGTATCTTCACTCCTGGCTTCAATTTCTTTAGGGATTCACTTCTAGACCTTCTTTAATGATACTAGGATCATATAGGAGCAAAGGATTGCTGCCTTATGGGTTTGAGAGAGGAGATGGGTGGTGCAAGTTTGAATGAAGACTAGAGAGCTATATTTATACTTGAAATCACCAAGGGTGCTAAGCAAGCTTCAAGATTTGTTGTTGGACATGTGTACATGCTATCTACTGATGTTTGAAGTCTAGATGAGGAGTCATACAAGCTAGAATGGTAGAGTGATGTGTTGGATAGCCCTTAGCTTATATGGCTAGAAAGAAGGAGATGTGGCTCAATTTGGTGCAAGAGAAGTGAAGAAATATACTCTAAGAGGTGTGTAAGCTGCTTGTGTATGCATGTGCATGAGTTAATTGCAAGAACAAGGCCTCAAAATGGGTAAGAATTGCAAAAAGGGGGTCGCGGGTTTGTTTTTGGGGTTTTATGGTTCGAACTCAAGTTTTTGGCTTATATTTCGTGAGCATTGATTAAGGAATGATTGAATTATGTTCCTAAGATCTGATATAAGAAGGATTAACAAATATTAGCAATTGGTTTGGGTTAAAACGGGTTAGAATTGAAGAAATGGGATCACGGGTTTGATTAGGGCACGTTTAGGGTTTTCTTGACTTTCTTGGTTTATATTTTGCATAATCTTGATTAGGAATGATGGAATACAGATCCTAGAGCTTAAATAAAGTATTATCAATGAAGTTTGATCGTTGGTTTTAGTTAAAATGGGTTGAAATTGAAAGAATAAGCCGTAGCTTGGAATTAGGGTTCATATAAGGCTTTTAGGGTTTTCTAGCTTTTTAATTCTCGTACATTGTTGAAGCAAGGATGGTTAATGATGGATAAAGGTTTGTAAACTCATTTTATGGGTTTACAATGACTCTTGGTTGCTTACTTGAGAATGAGATGGTCAGAAAATGAGTAAACGGGTCAAAGTTACATTTAGTGCACAATTAGGGTTTCTTGGATTCGTTTCTTGTATAATTGAAGTAGAATGATGAAATGGTGATGGAATGATGATTGAACATGATTGATAATGTTTTAAATTAAGTTATTAAAACTTATTTGGATATTGGTTTAGGTTTATGATGGATAAAAACGAAGAAACGGGTCATGGTTTAGTATTTTGCTCGGGTTAGGGTTTTAGACTTTTGAATTAGGGTTTTGAGTGTAAATATGTGTATGAAAGCTTATGAATAGAATAATTAGGGTTTAAACATTGTATATTGAGTGTAGTAGCTTGTACACAAGTTGTGGTGAAGAAATTGGAATGAAAACGGAGGTAAAACGGCTATATTGGATGTCATGCTTAATGACTTGTATATTGAGCTTTTGAGGACTTGTACTTTGACTTGGAGGGAGTTTATATTTCAAATGAGATGTTATATTACTTGTACATATGCTTTGGTATCTTGTGCATTCACTTTAGATGTTAATTCCTTCCATGAGATTAGGGTTTAGAGGCATACGATAATGGTTTAAAGCCCGTTTAGATATAACGTTGCGAATAGTACATTATAGGAATAATGTACCTTGTAAAAGGGATATGATGATATTGACTTGTTATGTTATGATGTTTGCTTGACATATGAAGATAGGATGGTCATAGATAGGTTGCGTGAGCTCGTCTACTTTAGTTATGATATACTGAGATATATAAGTAATGTAATAAAGCAAAAAAAATTCCCGTACAATTGTGATCATAGTAAAATAGGTTTTGCATTTGATGAAAATTCTTGGGTTGTTATATCATTGTTTAGGAATCATGACAAAAAGTGAAAGTGAAAATTTTTTAAAACTTGAATCTGAAAATCCAAAACTTAATTGTTTAAGTGGACTAAGTCATGTACGGTTTCGGCTGTTTTTTGCAATGAACAGAATGAGGAGTGAGTGACTTAGTGTCCATTCAATTATGGATTTATGATTATATGATAAGTTTTTTGTCAAAGGATTTTTGGAAAAAGTTCTCAAAATCTGTTATTGTGTTAAAATGATACTCTTTCACAAAACAATTTTAAGAAGTTGAATGATTTCTCTTTAATTTTTAGGAAAAGAGTCTTGATTAAAATCAAAATAGAAATCTTCATCATACTTGAAAGAGTATCATGTCACAAAGAATTTCTGGTGAGGATAGTCTAAAAACAAAAAGAGAGAGCAAAATCCATACGCGAAAAAGCAAATCAAAAGTTTGTTCGAAAAAGAATTGCCAGAACACATAGAAGAGTTGCTATTATGTGAGTTACCGTTTTGTAATGAAATTGATGATGAGGTAGTAATGAAGGTAATAAGGATATTGATTAAGGTGATGTTTGTACAAACGATAAAAGAAATTGTTAGTTACATATGTTATTATTACACTACTTTTTTATAATTAGTTCACTTACAAAAAGAAGCGTCCAACTCCTTGTACTGAGTAATTTATAAATTTCATAGTTCCCAGGGAATTTATAAATTCCTTATTCAAATGGAGAAGTGACCTAATTCTTTTCTATAAGATGTTCATAAATGGTCTTTAATCTAAGCATAAAAAACAATTTGGTAATGTGTGAAAATGAATTGTTAGATAATATTCAGATGTTGATTGTATTGACGCCCATATAATCGAGGATGAAAATTTTATGTTGCAAAGGTATGAGGAGAGTATTTAGAGTTTGAACATAATAGAAATAGTAGAATTTGACAAACGATGTCGAGTTTTGATATCATCAGATAACAAGATGTAACGGAATCATCACTTTATTATTTCATGGATAACTTTACATACGAACTTTACATACGAACTTTACATATGAAAAAGAGTTGATACTTATGCTAAGTATCTTGTAGTAGAATAAAAGTAACAGACGACGAGGATTGATGATTGGGGTTTTTAGATTGAAGAAGATTCTGATGAGAGTTGAATATCCTCAAGAGTTGTTTTCAGCGGTTGATCTTTTGTCTCTGCAGTTTCTGGTCAGATGACCCACTTTGTTGCAAGTTTGACACTTGACAGTGCAATCTCCTGTGTGATGCAGGGTGCATTTTGTACACAAAGGAAGGTTTCCATGGTATCTTTTGGGAGGATAAGTCCTAACAGGTTCTTGTCTTCTATTCTGCTGGTGGTGGTAATCATCATTACGGTTGTGATTGTTGTGGTTATTTTGGTAGTTGTCATTTTTGCGATTGTTGAAGTGGTTATTATTGTTGTGGTATTTGGGGTAGTTGTTGTTGTTGTCGATGGTGTTTCTCTTATCTTCTAATTTTCGTTTATGATCATTGGTTTCTTGCACAGAATCGCGTTTTATTATCTGATCCATTAACCTCTGGGATATGTTGATGGCTTCCTCCAAAGTTTGAGGTTTCGAGGCAGTAACGTTTCCTTCAATGCTTCGAGGTAGACCTCCGATAAAAGCTTCAAGTGGTTCACATTGTTTGGCACCATGTTTGGACACAAGGTGGTTAATTCTTGGAATCTTCTAACATAGGGTTTAAGATCATTGTTTGGCACCCTTTACACTCAGATTGTAAAGTTCCTCTTCCATTTTTCTGATCTCAGTCCGGGGACAATACTTATTCGTCAGAAGCCTTTTTAACTCAGTCCAGGTGGTTCGATTAGCTTGCTCTATTCCCATAGGTTGGGCATATGCATTCCACCAAGACAAGGCATCGTCAGTTAAAGTACCAGTAGCAAATGTTACTTTATTTTCCTCAGCACATCTGCTTCGAGAGAATACTAATTTGGTTCGTTAACCAGTGAATAAGGCTACTGCTCCTTCACGTACTAAAGCAGATAGGTTGACAGCTGATAAACTCTTTGTAGTTTCCCGTTTTTACTGCAGGAGTTCTAGTAAGATTACTAGCACTTGCAATGGCAGCAGTCTGTGCTTCTAGGGCTGCAGTAAAATCAGCAGTCAATTGCCGGATGGCATCCAAAGTTATGGCTGGTGTTTCGGATGTTGACGTCCTTTTGGGAGGCATCCTATCAACATAAGATAACACGTTAATAAGTATATGACTATCATAAGTTTAAAAAGTAAGAGAATATGATGCTAAAATGCTCTACAATAGAATAATGCTTATTTTTGTTTTTTTTTTTTGAACTTTTAAGCACTTAGAGGTTATGGTATGATTCATAAAGACGGAGATAATGATGCAAATGACGGTTGAATGATGAATGGTGATGATGAATGATTGATGAGATGAATAAAGTGGTATTTAAGAAACAACAAGGTAGATAACGGGATTGCCTTTATAAATAACTTGCCTTTTTACTGTACATAGTCAAGATTTGACAAGCGTCTTTATTTATACCACACATCCCGTGGCTTAGGATAAAGCTATAACTAGTTTAAGAGTTTGATGATTTTGAGCTGGTAGATGACATCCTAAAGATCTTCCTGATTTGTTTGGTGACGAGCTTGGATTTTCTCAATGATTTGTTCAAGATCGGAAATTCTGTAGTGAGCAAAGGCAATCTTATCCTTTTGCCCTAACCGCTTCTTTTGAAGTTTGATAATCTGAGTACGGATTTTCTTGAGTTCGGTCTTTAGTTCGTCACTATTCCTTCGTATGATCATTCTATCAATACGTCCTTCCTCCATTTTCTCGATTGGTGAGATAGAGTCATTAAGTTAATTCAAAATTTCTTCTATTTTGTCCTCATGACTGTTTCAGATACATACTTAATTGGACATTTTCCTATTTCAAATATCTGAGGTGGGGTAGGAGTATAAACTGAGGAAGATGGTGATACCAAATCACAGGTTTGATTCCAGGATGAATTAGATAACGTAGTTGAGGAACATATTTGCTTCTTAGGTGGTAATAGTTCTTCAGGAACAAAGAAATATCGAGGATCAAATAGTAGTGATGGTGGTAATATCGGAGATGAGTCAATATAGTGGTGGAGTAATTGGATCTGGTGATGCACAGGTTAATTTTTAGCATAAAATGCTTTACTCTTCAAACAAGGATTATTGTAGAAAGATGAGAATACTGGTGGGATCATATTATCTGTAGAGTTTTCCGAAGAGTTAAAAGAACTGCTTCCTGATGAAGCTGGGAAATAATCCGGTGAAACCGAAGTATAGTTAAGAATATTCATAGAGGAAAAAGCATCCTCAATATCGGAAGTAGAGTGGTTGGGAGAAGACATCGTTCTGATAACAACCCAGTTTGTAAATACCATAGTTATTTATGTAATAGATAATAGTAGTATCTTGACATACTTGTTCCGTGAATGTCAGTGTCACGAAGGACTTGATGGCTGATAAAAATGAAATGTGGTTATAGTTAAGGTTTTGGACCTTGTTCTTATATCCATGGCGCTGATACAATCTGTTTACACATCCATTTTTTACTATATACCAGTGGAAGATAATTATGGGGTATTTACTTCTTGGATACAACAATCATATTCTTTAGAAATAATTTAAAAGAGACGTAGTTGGAAAATTTAGTTATCATTCATTATATTCAGAGTTTTTACAAAATGCAGGTCCCAAAATCTAAAACATTATGTTTGAATGATAACAGTTCAGCCACCTTCGAGTCCATGCCACTCCGTACCGCAACTTGCTCAATTACCTAAGATAAACACGCTAAAAAGGGTCAACACAAAGGTTAAGTGAAATTCATAGGTTTGAAATGTAATAGTTAAATACAAGTTATCATAATTGGAAATGTTGGTATTGCAAGAATAATTGTTATGAAGAACATTATTGTCATAGTGAACAGTATTATCACCCTAAACTCAGAATCACATAAAGTGTTAAGAGATAATTACAGAGTATTGGGAGATACTACCCAAGAGATATTGGGAGATACTACCCAAAGAGATATATAAGAGATATTAAAGAGATATTGGGAGATATTATCTAAAGAGATATTGGGAGCTATTACCCAAATAGACATTAAAGAAATATTGGGAGATATTACCCAAAGAGACATTAAAGAAATATTGGGAGATATTACCCAAAGAGACATTAAAGAAATATTGGGAGATACTACCCAAATAGATATTTCCATGTACCTAGGCAATAATATATCAGGATAGCATATAGTTTAGCATAACACTTGCATTCATGATTTTATAGTAGGTGGTCACGGGTTTAGAGATATGATGACGTTTATGAATTTATTAAGTCTTGAAAAAGTAATCACATTGTTATGAGTATATAAAGTAGTCTTGTAATAAGCATGTACCCCCCTCGCGGTTTTTGAAAAACATTAAAGAGAATTGAATGCGGCTTGAACTCACCTGATATGTAGATGTAATAAATATGCCAAAATGAAAGCTGACGACCTTATCACAATCTTAACCAGGGAAGGTTGATATAGCAAAATGATAATAAACAGCCACGTCACACAACCTGAGTAGAATATGTCAAGTCTTAGGAAGATTGTACTTTAGAACTTTGGTTTTAAGAGTTATGAGTTTGATTGAAGAGTTTAGAATTATTGTATCACCGTTCGGGCCATCATATGTTAGAAGCCATTCTATAAACGTTAGAGGAGCGAGGGCACTTTAAATTGTAAACCCAACCACTCAGTGAGAACGTAATATCGAGATGGAACATCTTAATATGAAGCTCCCTAGTATTGTGATACGATATCATCTGTTTATAAGCATTTTAACATTATTTGCGAAAGTTAATCACGCGAGCGTTTATTTAGTTATGTTTTGTCGAGGTTTGAACACGTTTTTTACTTTTTTCAAAATGTTAGCATTTTAGACCTTGGGGTTTGATAAAACTGCAATTAGGTCCGTGGAGCTTGCATTTTACGACTTTGGTCCTTCAACTTTTATTGATATACAAAATAAACCTTGGACTTTGAAAAGTGATATAATATACCCTTGGAGTTATAACTTTGATAAAATGACACTTTTAGTCCTTTTAGTTATAAGTTTCCAAAAGTTACGATATATACCCCTTGCATGGATTATAATTACAAAATATGTCCAAATTGCCATGCAAGCTTATTTTAACATTTCAATAGACATTTATAAGTTATAATAAACCAAAATATGAAGATTTAATGCAACGCAAGTTCAAAATAACGATTCGTTAAGCTAGGAAGCAAAACGGGCCAAATTAGGGTTTTAAAACGTAAACGCACGGGTTTTTAAGTTCAAATTCCTTCATTAATCATTAAAGTAGTTATTTTAACATTAATTAGGCATGCTAGGATAGATTATAATAATATTTAACCATTATAACATTTAGTTTTAAGAAAAACGCGAAATTAGGGTTTCAGGTGTACGGTTTTGGATCAAAATGGAAAATGAGCATGAATTGAGTTATGAAACTTTAACAAGAGTATATTTAGGATCATATGAACATTATAAACATGTAGGAGCAGAATTAGAACCCATCTAGACATGGGTTTGAGCTTCAATGATCAAGGAGTGGTTAGGAAATGGGTCGTTTTTCGGGCAGTATTTTCCTCTGTACGCTTGTTTCTCTATTCTCGGGCTTCAAATCTTCAGGGCTTCACTTCTTAGACCTTCTTTAATGATCCTAGGATCATAAGGGAGCAAAGGATTGCTACTTAATGGGTTATAGTAAGATGAAGGTGGGTGCGAGTTGTAATGAAGACATAAGGTCCCTATTTATAGGTAAATTTCATCTTGGTGACCAAGGAAGCTAAGATAGCTTATGGTTCTGATATGGGACGTGTGTATATGCTAGTAGATGATGTTTGAAGTCTAGATTATGAATGTGGAGGTCTAGAAACTAGAATGGAGGTGTTGGATACCTTAGTTGATGCCATGTGTAAGGATGGAAGAAACAAGAATATTCATGAGACCATGTGCTCTCAAATTTGACCAAGGAATGGTCTAAGCAGCTGGGTAAGCAGCTTGAGGGTTTCTATAAGAGGTTCACATTGGTTATTTGTACTTGGAATGGTTTGAAATGGGTCAAAATTGAGTATGAAAGGGTTCGGGTCAGTTTTGGAGCTCGACGTGTTGTTCAAGGGTTTTTCCAAGGTACATTGTGTTTTTAATGATTGAATATAGATTAAATAGGTTGTTAAGGTCTGGGATTAAAGTAATTAGCAAAGATTAGCAATTGTTTTGGGTTAAAACGGGTTAAAATTGAAGAAATGAGGTCACGGATACCAAATGGTATGGTTTAGGGTTTTCTTGACTTTCTTGGTTTATATTTTGCATACTATTGATTAGGAATGATGGAATACAAATCCTAGGGCTTAAATAAAGTATTATCAATGAAGTTTGATCGTTGGTTTTAGTTAAAATGGGTCAAAATTGAAAGAATAAGCCGTAGTTTGGAATTAGGGTTCATATAAGGCTTTTAGGGTTTTCTAGCTTTGTAATTCTCGTACATTGTTGAAGCAAGGATGGTTAATGATGGATTAAGGTTTTTAAACTCATTTTATGGGTTTACAATGACTCTTGGTTGGTTATTTGGGATTAGAATGGTTTAAAATGAGTAAACGGGTCAAATGATCATTTAGGGTGCAATTAGGGTTTCTAGAATATGTTTTACGTACAAGTGAAGTAAAATGATGAAGTAATGATGAATAATGATTGAATAGGATTGATATGATTGTAAAATAAGTTAGTGCAACTTATTTGAGTGTTGGTTAAGGTTTAAAATGGATTAAAATGAAGAAACGGGTCATTGTGTAGTATTTAGCTCGGGTTAGGGTTTCTGACTTTTGAATTAGGGTTTTGAGTGTAGATATGTGTGTGAAGGCTTATGAATATAATAATTAGGGTTTACACATTGTAGAATGAGTATAGTAGCTTGTACACAAGTTGTGGTGAAGAAATTGGAATGAAAACGGACCTAAAAATGGCTATTTAGAGATTCTTGCTTAATGACCTTGATATTGAGCTTTTAAGGACTTGTACCTTTCTTTGGATAGAATGTATATTCATATGAGATGTTATGATACTTGTACATATGCTTTAGTATCTTGTATATTTACTTTAGATATTAATCCTTCATAGAATTAGGGTTTAGAGGTATACGATAACGGTTTAAAGCCCGTTTTGATATAACGTTGCGAATAGTACATTATAGGAATAATGTACCTTGTAAAAGGGATATGATGATATTGATTGAATGTTTGATGTTTGCTGACATATATGAAGTAGGATGGTCATAGATAGGTTGCGTGAGCTCATCTACTTTAGTTATGCAAGTTACATGACATACTGAGATATTGACAATACAAGTAATGTAATAAAGCGAAAAATTTCCCCGTATAATTGTGATAATAATAAAATAGGTTGATGAAAATTCTTGGGTTGTTATATCTCACTAAACGAAATAAGCCAAAAAAAACCTCACGGAGGTGATCCAAACAATATAAGCTCGATGATAAGCCAAACGAAAAAGAAAATGAAACTGATGGCATTTATTGAACAAAAAGCAAAACTAGATCATCAACAAGCTTTAAAATATTTTTATTACATCAATGTATTAACATCTTGAAATAATAAAGGTACAATAAGCAAGAAAAGAAAATTAAGTTATTACGTATTTGAAAAATAAATAAAACTAACACTAAAAAAAATAAAAACTAAACTAACTAAACTAGTTGGGGGAAAATGAGGGGAGTGGTTACAATTTATATGGGTGAGAAGGGTGAGTTGTATAAATTGGACCCAATGATTAGTGAATTATTGAGCCAATGATTGGTTAGGGATCTGTGTCACCCGGATCAAGTTTTTTGCATATAATGATCTAGCCGGTGTGGTGCTGCCACGTGCCCATATTCTTTGCTTCATATTTACACAGTCATTTCTAGCCGCTTGATCAATTTCATTTCATTATCAACTTGAAACTGGATTTCTTTGCCTTGAAACCACTGGATTCTTCTTTTGATTTTTTTCCTCCATTTGTAGTGCATGGTCCACATGTGCAGATGTGAATTAATTTTTGATCACGTGACATGACGTCACCTACATACTATCAATTTATTAAATTTGCAAATTTAACATGGCCAAGTGATATGAAAATGGGTTACGGGCTGACCCAATAAACAATGAAGGCACCATTGGACTAAAATTTTCGCGCTTATTCCATTCTCGTACTTGGTTTTGTCCAGTTTTGTCTTTATTTTTTTGTCCTTTTTTGATATCCGTACCTGCACATATACAAACACAAAAACAAGCATATATTTGCCATTTTAATTATGTTTTTGGTCTTTTGGGTTCGTTTTTCATGGTAAATAGTATGTATAAAATTGCGAATACCAAATTCCCTCATACTAAAGTATTGCCGTGTCCTCACGCAATGTAATAAATACTCGCTTAAAATTAAAAATTCTAATCCCCTCAAACTAATCACCTCGAAAAGTAGCAAAGTGCTCATCTAAAGGGATTAAGGAATCAATAATTAAGAAACGCCCCGTTTTTCCATTTTCAATATTTTTCCATTTTATTATTTTTTTTACTTTTTCACTACTTTCCATACTCAATCACTTCATACATTATTTTTTATATTTTTATATTTTTATATTTTTTTTATATATATTTTTTACTTTACACTTAGGATCATAGAACAAGCAAAATAAATTCATCGTCCCTAACTTTCATTTTTCCATACTAAGCTTAAAAACAAGATCATTGTCAAGTACAAGTCATGACACTAATACTACTCATAAATACTAATTGTGTACTTACTTTTCCTCCCTTATTTCCTAATTTTGTATCTCAAGATTTTATTTAGTTCATATACCCGAAAGGCTCTTTAAGATTTTATTTCGATACTTATTAATTCAAAAATAAAGTGTGGACGGTTATGAACGCAATAATTAGACTCATTGGCCCTTTTCAAATGATCAAATGTCATCAAGATTAAACGTCCACATCGAGGCAACAAAATTTGGCGTTTTATTAGGTTACTTAAGCAGGCACCCATCATGTCATATACCCTAAGGCTCTTTAAGACATGAATGGACCAATCTTATTTGCACCATATACCCTTAGGCTCTTTAAGGTACAAAATAAGACAAAAAATTAAGCAACATTATTAAACCTCAGTCCTTTAGAAGGCTACAACATCGGCCACGCCTCCGACAAGATGCAACAAACTTTTATCAGTCTTGGATTATTATTGAATTATACTTATCCCATATACCCTAAGGCTCTTTAAGGAATAAGCAAAATATTTATTAATGTGATACATATAGTATGCCAAATTAAGTATTCCTGATGTGTACTCATATAATCACAAAGGAACTAAAGTAAACTTCTATTAAGCTTATTATTAACATAAAAAAACCTACACAACTCTATTTTATTAAACAATATATCTATAAAGGTTGAAAGCAAGCTAAATGGGAGAAAGCACTATTAACAATTATGAGCTTGAAAGATACAAACTATTTCCGTTTTTAATGTCATGACTTATAAATAACACTATTATTTCTCGTTCTTCGCAATTTAAAATCTCTAATAAAGAGATTCGCGAATACTTAGCCATATAAATTCCAACTCGTCATATTTAAAATCTACATGAGATTAGCACAAGTCTTCATTTACGTTAATAACAAATTAAGTCTAGCATGTTTAAAATCTACTTGAGACTAGCATTATACATATCATCGTTAAATGTTAAGGAATAAGCTAAGGTTAAAACCGATCGGGTCAAAATTTATTTCTCGTTCTCACCTTTATTTGTGACAAAACACTTCTTCTTCTTTTTTTTAAACATTTTTCATCTTTTTTTTTACAAATATATTTTTTTTCATTTTTTTTTCGAAAAAAAAAAAAAAATTTCAAAAAGAAGGGGATCTTAAAAATTAACTTTTTGCTATTTTTCATATTAATTCACATATTTTTGGTGAAAAAGGGTTACGTGAGAACAAAAAATTCCACAAAAATTAAAATCCAAAAAAAAAAAAAAAAAAAAAAAAAAAAACAAAAAAAAAAATAAAAAAAAAAAAAAAAAAAAAAAAAAAAAAAAAAAGAAAAAAAAAAAAAAAAAAAAAAAAAAAATAAAAAAGGCTGCAGGTTTAATCAAATTCGTAGATCCCCCATACTAAACTAACACATTGTCCTCAATGTGAGACTGTCACCCCCATACTAATTTCAAGGCATAATTCAAGTATTAAGGATTCTCTACGCAAATCTAAAGCCATTTATTAAGTATGCTAAAGATAAACGTTAGTCGATAAGATTAGGATATGGGATTCCCTAAATGAAGCTGAGGATATGAAGCTCGAATAAATGGACAAAACCATGAGCACGAGAGTCTTCAAAATCCGGGTAATCCTGGACAAAACAACACAATCCAACAAAACACGAAACACGAGAAAGGAAAGGCAAGCCCCCTCTCATTAGTTGTTAGAAAATAGATAAGAAGATAGAAATGTTTGTTTTTATTAACCGAGTCACGAGCTTGACTCGACCTCGAATTAATTCGTCCATGAGGAAGCAAATGGAAAAGAAAATCTCAATTGGGCTTTCATTAATGTTTGGATAAACATTAAAGCACATGAAAGTTCCATCCCGATGAGATGCCACCGGCTCTAAGTGGAGATGCCGGGGTCAAAGATCGTATCTTCACTCCCGATGGAGCAAGATAAAAGAGAAACCTCAGGGTAGGTGAGAAATGGGAGAAAAGTACGGATGGTTAATGTGAAGGTATCGTCATCTTCAACATTTTGGAATAAAACATTCTCACTTTCCCTTTGGTCTTCATTAAGCTCTTCAAAATTATCAATCACGGGAGTATCGGACTCAAAATTTAAGCAAATCTCAACATCCGATGGTTCCGTAGGAGGACGAGAAAATGACGGATTATCAAAATGAAACGACTCATACTCGGGAAGAGAGTAATTAGCATGAGTAGTGGTACTGCCATTTCTCGTCTCTTCCGTATCATCGCTAAAAGACTCAAATCCGGGTAAAGAATTATCCGAATGAGAAAGAAAAGTATCGGACGAATCACTATCCGTGACTGGAATAGGAATAGGATTGTCTTTCAAAGATTCGATATTAGTAATAAGACGACTTATGTTTAATAATTTCTCTCGAAGGATAACGTCTTGGATTTGAAGAATATTTCACTAAACTCAAAATCTTTCTCTTCTTGTTCGAAATAATTCACCTCCTCGAAAGCTAACGTACTCGATGTCCTAAAAGCTCGTCATTACTCAAAATATAATTTCCATTCCATTTGGATCCAAAATCGGCTTCAACATTCCCGGTGGAAATTAGAGCATATGAAGCGTGATTCAACGGCGAAATCCGCGAGTAAATAGGGTCGATCTTAGAAGAATAAACAATTGAAGTATCATGGTTAATCAAAGATTCCACAAAATCAGACTCAGTATTAACATGATTATTATCACAAGTAGGCACATCACTCGTATCGTCGGACATACCCTCGAACTTACTTGGGATTGGGACAAGGTTCTCAACACTAGACTTTATTACTTCGTCCGATTCCGTTGCCGGAATAGTGTCGAGATACTCATCCCCCATATTTAGAGAATTATTGGGTTCTTCGATCGGTAAGTCGGGTGTGATTGCTTTAGGCGTAGAATATCGAGCAATAATATCTCCTAAAGGAATATAATCATCCTCGTCATCACAAGTAACAGAAAGCATGTAACGACGGGCAGCAGAATACTTTTCTTCTTCGTAAGCTTGCTCTTTTTTTCAAACTTCGCTGCCCTATTCATTAAAATCTTGCATAAGTTTTCGAATTCTAATCTCACAATCTCTCTTATATTCTTCATCAATCTTCTCGCCTCGAAATCTTCTATAACCCAAATCATTCGTGATATCTTTAATTTTGTAATCAACCAATTGCTGCTCATGCCTCATTTCCTCGTATTTCATAATTCATCTTTAAACCTTTTGTTCTTCCGCGATTCGCTTTTTTAATTCCTTTAACATTCTTTGATCTCGTTTTATTTCTTCAAGCTCTTCAAGAATTTTATCAAGGGCTTCTTGACAATCGACAGAGTCCTGCGGGTGGTCAAAAACAGAATAATCATAACTCGGATTAGGTACATAGTAAGTTTCATTGATCGGTTGACATTGATAATCATAGTGAGGACCCCCGCAATAAGCACAACAAAGATAATGTTGAGAAAAACTCGGTGAATTTTGTGGATAATAATTGTCACTAAAGTTTTAATTGTAACAGGCCTCTGTTCTCGACAAACGGGACTGTGGTTAAAATCATAACCAATATGAGCATTATTTCCCACATACTTCACAAGTAAGTCTCAAACTGGGGTTGTGGAGGTTGGTTGAAAACACTTGGAGAAACATTGAAAGAATGAGGTTTGGAATCATAGATGAATGAATTCTCATCTTCATAATTGCATGTAGGATGAACATTTGGCAAAATCTGTGGGAGCTCATTAATGGTTTGATTGCATTGTTCTGGATTAGAGATAATCAGAACTTTTGGTGGACAATTATAACCGTAATGAGCACCTTTCCCACAAAACTTGCAAATGCATTGTTGACAAAAAATTCCATCTAATGAATCACCGCACTCGTAACAACAGTTTTGGTTAATAAGTGGAGATCCTTGCGAAGACTTTTCACCGGGGTCTTGATTGACAACGAATGGCTCTCGAGAAAACATTAACAACGTTGGTATTATCATCGGATGATTCGGAAATATCTTCAAAGTCTTTGGAAGTTTCATTTTCACCACAATATGTAAGCAAATCTTCCTTGAAATTCTTTCGTAAAAGAGCACATCCACGACAATACGGACCATCAACCGGGGTTCCACATTTTGCACAACACGGAGAAGATTCGGGTTCGGGAACAAGAATCTTGTTTCCAAGACTTCCTATTGAACAACACTCTCTAGTGTACAAACTTCCACAAGTCATGCATTCCTTAATTGCGTAAAGGGGATTCAAACGATGAGACGCCATAAGAATTAAACAATTTAGAGGGTTAAGGAAAAGAATTAAATGGATAAAAAGAAAAAGAAGATTATTTTTGGTTTTTTCGATTCTTTAAACAACATATTTTATTTACGTCAAAACGAGAGGACAACTTAAACATAATTAATCGAACTTACATCACCGTAGCTCTTAAAAATTGCTTCTTAAGGTGAGCCGTATTTCGTAAGTGACACAAATGGCAAGTTTTAAAATCTTTGGTTCGATTTGGGAACTTTGCAAGTTCACCGGAACTTATTTATGATAATACCTCGATTGAGAGTATTATATGTTGGTGTTCGTTTACCAACTTTGTGTATTTTATTTATTTTTTAAAGGACAAATTTTTATATTTTCGATTTTTTTTAAGATAAAAGGAAAATATTTTTGGGTTTTTTATAAAGGAAAAGGAAAAATAAAAATAGAAGAAATTATTTTGGATTTTTTTATATTTAATTAGTACGAAAATAAACTTTCCGAAGAAATGATCTTCAAGGCTTGAACACGAACAATCCCGTAGAAATCGCTACACCTTTCCCCGGCTGGGCGCCGAAAATTAGGTCCGTCCAAATCAACACGTATAATATATAGAATATTATATAAAATTACGTAATAATAAGGATAGGCCAATAATAGTATAGATAAGTATTTTCCGTCGGGTTCAAGAAATTCACTTTTAACCAAAGTGATATATCTTAAAAAACCTTCGGGTGTTTCCTCGGACTGGGGTGAATGGAAATCTACGTTCAAGTTGTAATTCGAGCTTGATTGTCATAAAAGTTTTTTGATTTGGTTTTCTAAATCTACTAAAAAGGAAAACATATAGAAAGGAAGCTAAACTTTTGATTTTAAACTATTTTTTATACTAAAAATTAAACTATCTATTTAAAGACTACAAGATTTATACTAAAAATGGTCTAAAAATATAATTGACTAAATGCTTGCTAATGGACGATGTAATATTCATTAATGTGCGGCTTAAGTTTAAACAAATTAAATGACATGTGGAAATGGAAATGATTAAAAATAAATGACAAAAATTAAATTTCATTAAAAAAATATTGACGGAATGTAAATCGGAAAGCATACTTTATGACTAAATATTTTTTTAAATCTTTTTAAACCCCGCACCTAATTCAAATCAACTAATCATTAACAAGCACTAATATTAAATATACTCACTACCCATAATGGATTTAAAATAGCATTTAAATAAATCTACACTAAGCATGACGATAATCAAATACAATATTATAAATGATAAAATTAAAACTACAATAATTATGAAAGTGGAAAGAAAATAGAACCGAATTGGAGACCCGCAATTAAACGAATACCACCCGATTTATTTTTTTTTTCTGAACTTAAAACAAATAACTAAGTCGGTCTAGCTAAATAAACCCTTAAGCTCCACGCCTCATGAGTAGACCGGTACCAAAATACAATACACAAAACAGTTATTATAAAACAATCATAATAAAACATCACTTGATAAAAAAATCTTTCAGTTTACTATTTCAAACCACAAAGTTCAATAACTAACAAACTAAATCAAAATCCTAATTACCCTACGCAGGCCCAAATTACTTTTTGCAAGCTTAATCCAACTTAGAAAACTTAACTCATTCTAACACAAATGGAAGGGCCCATTTCTAACTAATCATCTTGTGGTCAATAGACAGAGTGATTTACTAATCCTAATTGAAAACTAACGTGGGCCTAATTATAAAACAACTTAAAATGCAACCCACATGATATTTCCAAATCAATAAGCTGTGTTCAATTAAAAATTAAATAAAAATCAACGCTAGTCTAAAACTGAATTTGCAAAACAGATGATTAACAAGAACGAGCTATAACTATTAGAACTTAACTATTTAACTAAGCCAATGAAACGTACCACGATCCACACGAGATTTAATCTATAACTTTTTAATAAGCTAAATTCTAAACAAATTAATTATTAAAGTAAATATTATTAATAAAGCAAGTTAAAGTGAAACTCCCTGGGTCTTTCTCCTTTCTGGGTATGGAATTATGTGAAGCTCCATATGAGTAAGCTTTCAAAAATTGCGGTCCATATGATCCATCCTTTTCTTCATAGTAGTAACCATTCAAATGACTTAGAAAAGGAATTTTTGTTTGTTTTGTCTCGTACGTTAGTGTACGGTTCTGTCTAGTGGATACGGCGTATTGGGAGGATCCCATATGGCGTATCGGGTACGAATCAGCTTCAATAATAGTTGAGATCGACTTGACATGGTCTTTTGGGTTAGTTTTAGTGGAGCTCGGTAAACTTCCGAATCCTCTTTCCTATAGGACCTTGCTCATTTGCCGGATTTGGATCTCCAAAGTTTTAATTGATGCTCCTTGGTTCCTTATGGAAGCATCTGTTGAAGCTCAGATCTCTTTGATCAAATTGAAGTTCTCCTCATGTCTTTTTTCTGATTCACTCATAAACTTGCTCAAGGTATCTTTCATAGATTGCCTTCGTTCTTGGTATGAAGGATTCACGTTGTTCCTTTGATAGAATCCTGAAGCAGTTGCTCTATTTCCCCCTCCTTGAAAAGGTGCACCAAATTAAGTGTAGTAAGCTTCTTCGAGGGTTTTTCCCTTCTTCCTTAAGTGGACAATCTTTGGTGTAGTGGGGACCTTTACATTGTTCACATCCTACTTGAGCAGCATAAACTTTTTCATTCACATTCTTGATTTCTCTTCCAAGATTGTTGAGTTGTGCTTATATGGCTGCTAATCCGTCAGAAGTTTTAGTACTTCTGGTCCTTGATGTTCCATTGTGCCATTTTTGAGAGTATTCAACCATTTCTTGGATGACTAATTTCGCATGAGCAGCAGTCTTTGATGGTATGGCTCCTCTTGAATCAAGAATTTGCCTAGTTGGAACATCAAATCCATTATAGAACAAAACTACCTCCTGCATCTTTGTTAAATAGTGTTGAGGACACTTCATCAAGAGTTTTTTAAATCGCTCCCAAGCTTGATAGAGGTTTTCATCCGGTTCTTGCTGAAAGTTATTGATCTCCATTTTCTTTGCAGTACGAGCAGGTGGGCAATATTTTCTTAGAAACTTTGTCTTCAGATCTTCCCAAGTTGTAATCGAACCAGATGGTTTGTTTCTTAGCCAACGACTTGCGGCTCCAGTTAAGGACATATTAAAGGCTCTAAGCATCACTTGGTCTATAGTAATATTAGAGATGTGGAATAAATCCACGATCTCAAGAACTTTCTCAATATGTTCATTTGCATCTTCATGATCCGAACCGCTAAAGGTGTTGTCACGTAGTTCCTTGAGAAATTGGCCTTTTAATTCAAAAATATCCTTGTCCTCGATCTCAGGCCTAGAAATTCCCGACCCATAGTCATATCGAGTTTTGCTCATGTATTGTTCCATAGTTTCCGCCATTGTTTCTGCAACTTCTTCCTCCGAATATTCTTCTTGGTCAAAAAATAGATAGAAATCAGGCGATCTCGATTCGTCAAGACTTAGTGTCTTGAAGTGCTTCCTAGATGATCGAAATTCTCATTCCGGATCCTTGAAAGGTGTAAATAGGTCCTTAGTCGAACTTCTTGTCATGCACTACCTGAAACAAGGGATAAACAATTAGCAGGATGGGCTCAAGAGAAAGAAAACACAGATTTACGGAAACTAAATGCGAAAAACCAGATCTGTAACTCTATCAGATAGTCAATACGCCGTATTAATCTTTTGAGCGAAGACGCTGTATTGGATAGAAAGTTGGATACACCGTATCCAATGGAAGTGGATACGCCGTATCGATTTATAGACTAAAACAATGTATTATGAAAAACAATTAAATACACAAACACACAAATATACAAGCAAATACACATAATATACAAAATTATCCACTAATCAAAATTACACTAATCCTAAAGGTTAGATCTAATCTAATGCTAAAAACCAAAATATCAAATAAAAATCAAGATTAATTTTCACTCCCCGACAACGACGCCAAAAACTTGATGTGTCGTTGTGTGGTTGTAAATTATGATTCAAGTTTTAAATTTATATTTTGCCGACTTAACCAAAAACAACACTTTAACGGGCAGTGTACCCGGTCGGTGAGAGTTTCGTGGTAAGTAAGGAGGAAGGAGGTGAGATGGGTAGTTTGGAGAGTAGGACTGAGAAGATGCAGACACCAATTCCCACACCACCTAGATCCCCTAGGATAATCTTTTCTTTGGATAAGAACATTACTCAATAAATGACGGAAACTGTATCATTCCCTATCACAACTACATCTAACACTCCACACTCTAAACGATGAATTTCCAGTAAGTAGAATCATCTTCCAAGTGCACTTCGCAGGATATGTAGACATCAAGGGTATATGATCCAGAACATGGAACGAAAGTGTGTAACAACTAAATAGTTCTGGAAGACTCACAAGCAAGTTAATTAAGTTCTTCATCTGGGTGTATCACAACTCCCTGAACAAGCTATAGAAGATTTGATTGAAAATAACTTGAAGCCATGCATAGTTGCGATGATAATTGAAAATCGTAATGATTTTCGTTCAGAAATACCAGATCTTGTTTCTCAAGAATTTAATGCACAAGCACCAAAGATTATCGAAGACCTTTTCAAGAATTACGTGCAAAGTAATGTTATTCAAGTTCATCCTACCACAACCACTTCAACTGAAACAACTTCATCAACCGATCTTCAACAACAATTGTATTTCAAGATGGAAAGAAGTCTTCAAGATCAAGCTAATGATCCAACATTGTGGGAGGTACTTAAACATAAATTTGAAAAGTCTTTAACCTCTAATACTTCTTGCAGGGATGATGATATTCACTCACATCATGATGACCATCAAGACGATGATGCTCCTCCTGAGGGGAAAAAAGAGTGAAAAGACATAAGGCATCAAAAAGTTCAAAGTCTGCAAGGGGTTCTTCGTCTAAGCATTCAACTAAAGACTTCACAACTTATGTATCCAAGCAACAACAACAACAACAAGAATGGGATGCATGGGTAGAAGAAACAGTTATTGATGAAGATGAGGTGATTCCGAAAGATGAAACACCTGAGCTAATCGTAGAACTTCAAGATGTTGATAAACGTGTTCCAAGTATCTTTGATTATGAAAGAATGAGGGCTACACTGAATGATGCATTAAGTAATCAGTTCAAGATTGCAGAAGAGTATGCCTATCATTTAGAACAAACAATGAACTTTATGGAGACTCAGATAGTTTGGGAAAGCATGCAAGAGGATATAAGACGTCCAATACCAAAACCTCTCGTATTCTTTGGACCACAACGGAATCTAAATGAACCTCTAAGGTATTTGTATAACAAAGATTTGTTCTTTCTAAAGCATGGAAATACTAAGGAGAAGAAGTATATTTTTTCGCTCCACAAGATACACGCAGAACATTTTCCAGAAGTTGATCTGGAAGAAAAGATGAATCGTTGGGTTCGAAAAGAATTCAAGACTTTCAACAAAGAATCACGGTTATCAATTCAACATTAGAAAGATTTGTGGCATAAAAGAGTATACAAGCAAAACTAAAGAAGAGTCAGAAACAATCCAGAAGACTATTTCTCAAATCACAAGATTACAGAAGTTGTCAGAATAACTACTGATCAACCACATGGTTTGGATTTCAAGGAACAAATAATTGTGATGAGAGAAAATGATAAGCCAGATAGTTTTTCTGAGGTTGACTTCAATTATTTGAACAACCATCAAAAGTGCCAAGACACAGATTTGAGACACAGATTTATAAGTAACAAAGGATAAAACTAACGAGACACAAATTTGAGATAAACAAATCTGGTTAGATACCAACCGGATCAAAAAAATAAAATTGACCCAAGAATGGTTTGTGTCATGAGTCAATCGAGTCTGTCCATCTTCATCTTCTTTTCCGTTGACCATTTCATTGGTCTGACTTGACTCGGTTTGTGACTTAGTGAGTTGACCCGGTCAACTCGGTGATGACAGAGTTTACTCGGTTTGGTCTGATTAGGTGTTTAGCAAACTGCTGGCATGGAATTTTAGCAAACCGCTGCCAAGAAATTAAGCAAACAGCTGCCAAATTTGAACAAATTGTTAATACAAATAATGTCTAAAAACGTTATTTATATTTTTCGACCTCTCAACGTTTTGGTAATAACAAAATGTAAAAACGTTTACAATAAAAATAAACGTTTACAAATTATCAAATGTAAAATTCCATTTCTAAGATTAGTGATCACTAAAGGTATGAACAAATAAAATAATTAAGCATGATTAGTGATCAAGAAAATATTTTTCTCTTAATCCTCACTTTTAACTCTACAATAGTATTTTATTAAAAATACATTTACAAAATATTTTTTAATTAAAAGAAAAGTTTTATTAAAAACATAAAATTTGAAATTCAATTTTTCCACCCAAAATGGAAGGTTCTATAATAGATACAACCTTCACCACAAAAAGACAAAAAAGGGAGCGGAGTCTAGTGGCGTCCCTCTTATATATAAGCGACCGCCGGGACCGCCACTAGATGACCGTTGGGATTCACTGCCTATAAATACTGCTCCATTCCCAGCAAAAAATGATTCCTCTTTGCACGAAG
>BQNB010071060.1:0-32898 GCA_026074375.1 Tanacetum coccineum | reverse complement strand
AGAAGTATATGGAGAAAGGTTGTCAACTATTTCTGGCGCAGGTTACGGTGAAGGAAAACAAAGACGAGTCGAAGGAGAAGCGACTCGAAGACGTGTCGACTGTACGGGACTTTCAAGAAGTCTTTCCTGAAGACTTACCTGGATTACCACCGATGCGACAAGTTGAATTCCAAATCGACTTAGTCCCAGGTGCTACCCTCGTAGCTCGAGCCCTGTATAGATTAGCACCGTCGGAAATGGAAGAATTGTCTACCCAACTACAAGAACTTTCTAACAAAAGATTTATAAGACCTAGTTCCTCACCCTGGGGAGCTCCGGTTTTGTTTGTCAAAAAGGAAGACGGCTCTTTTCAGATGTGTATCGACTATCGTAAACTTAACAAGCTTACCGTAAAGAATTGATACCCACTTCCGAGAATCGACGACTTGTTTGACAGTTACAAGGATCAAGTGTGTACTTGAAGATCGACTTGAGGTCTGGTTATCACCAACTCAGAGTTCGTGACGAGGATATTCCAAAGACGGTGTTTAGGACCCGCTATGGTCACTACGAGTTCCAAGTGATGCCTTTCGGGTTGACTAACGCGCCGGCAGTGTTCATGGACTTGATGAACCAGGTACGCAGACCATACCTAGATAAATTTATGATCGTGTTCATCGATGATATCTTGATCTACTCGAGGACCAAGGAAGAACATGATGCACATCTTAGACTAATTTTGGAGTTGCTCAAGAAGGAAGAATTGTACACCAAATTCTCGAAGTGCGACTTTTGGCTGTCAAAGGTATAATTTCTTGGACACGTGATTGATAGTGCAGTCATGTCACGTTCGATTACCTGCGGAAGATCGAGTCAATCAAGGATTGGGAATCACCCAAGACTCCAACAGAAATTCGCCAGTTTCTAGGTCTTGCCGGTTACTAACCTACCAATATACCAGAAGTTTATCCAAGATTGCCAGCCTATGACGAAGGCGAACTCAAAAAATGTAAAGTTCAATTGGGTGAAAAGGAAGAAACGCTTTCGCAAACATTTAAGCAAAAGTTTGTAGTGCAATCGATTTTGGCATGCCTGAAGGAAGTAAAAATCTAATAGTATAATTGTGATGCTTCTCACAAGGATAGGCGCAGTGTTTATGCAGAAGGAGAAAGTCTTAACTTATGCGATCCGCCAACTCAAATCCATGAAAGAACTACACGACACATGATTAGAATTGGGAGCTGAGGTGTTCGCACTCAAGATGTGGAGGCCTACCTTACGCACGAAGTACATTGTGTTCACTGACCATAAGAGTTTGCAACATATTCTAGATCAAAAAGAGTTGAACATGAGACAACGTAGATGGTTAGAGCTGTTAAGTGACTATGACTGTGAGTTATGTTATCACCCGGGAAAGGCGAATGTGGTGGCTGATGCGTTGAGCCGAAAGAGTAGACCTAAGCCACTACGAGTTTGAGCCTTGGTTATGACAATTGGTTTAAACCTCCCTGTGCAGATCTTGAATGCTCAGGTTAAGGTAAGGAAGGAAGAGAATTACGAAACAGAAGATTTGTGTGGCATGATAAAGAACCTGGAGCCACGTGCCGACAGAACATTGTGTTTGAAGAATAGAAGTTGGATACCATGTTTTGGTAACTTGAGAGCTTTGATTATGCATGAGTCGCATAAGTCAAAGTATTCGATCCACCCTCGATCGAACAAGATGTATCATGATTTGAAGAAGCTATACTGGTGGCCCAACATGAAAGCAGAAATTACCACGTATGTCAGTAAATGCATGACTTGTACAAAGGTTAAAGCAGAATACCTAAAACCATCCGGTTTGTTGGTTCAACCTATAATTCCAATATGAAAATGGGAGAACACTACTATGGACTTCGTTACTAAGTTACCTAAGACGACGTCTAGTCAAGATACAATTTGGGTAATTGTAGACCCACTCACTAAGTCTGCCCATTTCCTACCAATGAAGGAAACCGACATAATGGAGAAGTTGACTAGACAATACTTGAAGGAAGTAGTCTCGAAACATGGAGTACCAGTTTTGATTATTTCTGATCGAGACAGTAAGTTTACGTCTCATTTCTGGAAATCTTCAAGAAGCTTTTGGAACTCAATTAGATATGAGTACGGCATATCACCCCGAAACAGATGGTCAAAGTGAGAGGACTATCCAAACACTAGAAGACATGCTCCGAGCATGTGTGATAGATTTTGGGAAGGGATGGGACAGACATTTACCCTTAATAGAATTCTCCTACAATAACAGCTATCATACAAGTATTAAGGCGGCACCTTTTGAGGCGTTGTATGGTCACAAATGCCGGTCACCTGTCTGTTGGGCCGAGGTGGGAGACGCTCAGCTTACTGGACCATAAATTATTCGTGAGACAACAGAGAAGATTATCCAAATCAAGCATCGTCTACAAGCTTCATGTGATCAACAAAAGTGCTACGCTGATAAGAGACGTAAGCCATTAGAGTTTCAGGTTGGGGATAAGGTTATGCTGAAAGTATCACCCTGGAAAGGTGTAATACGTTTCGGCAAACGGGGAAAGCTGAACCCTCGTTATATTGGACCTTTTAAAATTCTCGCCAAGGTGGGAACGGTTGCATATCGACTAGAATTACCAGAGAAACTAAGCCGTGTTCATAGTACCTTTCACGTCTCGAACCTTAAGAAGTGCTTATCCGATGAACCGCTCGCGATTCCATTGGACGAAATCCACATTGACGAAAAGCTCAATTTCATTGAAGAACCGGTTGAGATTATGGACCGCGAAGTCAAGCGTTTGAAGCAAAGTCGCATTCCAATCGTGAAGGTCCGTTGGAATTCAAGAAGAGGTCCCGAGTATACCTGGGAACGCGAAGACCAAATGCAGAAGAAGTACCCTCATCTGTTCGCTAACCCTGTATCCGCATCTCAAGCCACGTCCTAAGCTTTGAGGACAAAGCTCTTCTAACGGGGAAAGGATGTCACACCCCGTAAATTCCCGGTTAGTATTCCGACCCATTCCAGTCATCTACTTTAAATTTTATACGTTACGTTTAAATCTGACAGTTTACCGAGGAACTAAACTGCGTAAAAACTGAGAAACGTCATCGGACGCGTTCCGGCATCGGTTATAAATTAATTTAGGCATTATATGTGTTATTTTAGCTTTCCTGAGTGTTTCGCGATTTTTAATCACTTCCGATATCAATTTTAGGATCTTATCTCTTAAATTGCGTTTTTCGCGTTTTTGACCAAACGGAACCCCGAAAACTCGAAATCTTTTCGTGTAAACTCAAGTTATCGTTTTTCTCGTGTCATACTACTAAAAATTTCGTTCACCTCTTTTCCCTAGCCAAATGTGGCGCCTAAACCACAACAACAAGTATACTTGAACTCAAAAATAAAAGAAATGGCATCTTATTTTGGGAATCCCACCCATGTGTGCATGGAAGATAAGAAAATGACTTATGAATGAGTCATTCTCATGCACATATCACTAGTATGGATCCTCATGTGTTTACTTACACATTCTTACAACTTTGACTAAGTAAATTTTGAATTTAGCCAAGTATAATGAACCTTGGCTAGAAAAACTTGAACCATATTGGTCCTTGTGAGCCACATTCGGCCGAACCCAAGACCAAACACACCTTTGGTGTGTGTTGGTCACTTAAGCATTACTTAAGAATGACACATGAGAGTGTCACTCTCATATGTATACTTCTCATACAACACTTGCATGTGAATACTTACACAATTCTTACACATTTGACTAGTAACTTTGAACCATATCCATCTTAGAAAATTTGAACCATCTTGGTCCTTGTGAGCCACATTCGGCCGAACCCAAGACCAAACACACCTTTGGTGTGTATTGGTCACTTAAGCATTAGTTTTTTTTGTGAACATTAAGTCCTTGATTTCAAATTTAAAATTGGTTTTTCAGATTATTTTCGGGGTTTTTGGAAGATCTATAATCTTGGGTATCAGATCTAGTGTATTTACTACACATTCTTCTTGATTTGTAAGTCCATACATGATTCCATACATAATTTCATCCATTTATTTCTATAGATCTATATTTATTATTAAGATCCCATGTTGATTTGTGTTAATTTACAAAAGAAATAATTTAATTTTTATCAACTTCTTATAAAATGGAGAAGTAAACCTTGTTACCACATTATGTTTATTGCTTAATAATTATGTTCTTGTGAGATCCCCGAAGAGTTGATGAGAGTTGCAACAATAAGATTAGTGGATTAAAGTTATTTTTGTTTGGTTGTTATTGGTAAATAAAGATAAGGCTAGAATAAGGGCAACTAATTATGCGAGTTGGTTGATTTGGTTGTATTTCGGTAAAACAACCTTGCTGTCCCGAATTAGTTTTGTGGTTTTGAGCGACTTAAAAATGTTTTCATTAGGCGTAAAAGTAGTTTTTGAAGAGCTTAATTCGAATATATAATTTTTCACATATCACACTTTAAAATCGGACTTAAAACGACCAAGTTATGGTCAAATGAAACTCGAAACATTTTTTAGCAAAATAGATGAATAGTGGGCTGTTGGGAATAGTAAAATGGGTTTCCGGACACTTTCAGACGATTTTGGATGTTTTAAATGCAAGCGAAACATATAGGAAAGTACGTAAATTAGTTAGCGAACACTAAAAAAAAAAAATTTTCCCCCCCCCATGAAAGGTTATTTGAGATGCCGGCCTTAATAAAAAGGTAGGATTATTAAAAATGGTACGAATTGGACATTTAGGCGATTTACACACAAGGATTAGGCGATTTAGGATTATTTTTTTTAAGCGATTTGTAGAATATGGAAACTTAACAAATATAGGGGACGCTATTAACGTTTTGAAACTACAAAAGTTTTCCCTAAAAGGAGAAAGTTTCTAGAAAAAAAAAAAAATAAGTAACTTTTTTGCAAGTGTCAGGAATTAACTAAGACGTTGTAAATTGTCACAGTCCTTTTATTGACTAAAACCGCAAACACACTGGACGCTTTTAAATGATGAGAACAATGGAGCTTTACTTGTTTACTTCCGAATGCTAATCTACCCATAATTTACTCTAGTCGCGGCACTAGACCTCCCTATACATCATCGTTGTTGTGTTATCGCTTATACCTTGATTAAGCCCAAACGTGTATAACCCTTACCGGGCTCGTAATGGGCCCAAAAGCCCATTACCAAAGCATTATTTGCTTATTTGATAAGCCCAAACGTGAAGGGGGTTGTTTTGTAATTACATAAAACTCAAGGGTAATTTATAAACAAAGGTGATTTTATAATCACTCAGCGAATCGGACAAATTATATTCGGATATTATACAAGTAAACCTCCAATTTAATAGATACGAATATTTATTAATAACATTTATATATATACTAGAACGTGTGAAATCGTATACCTTTCCAAGATCCATCAACAATTTCAAATACATTAAACACGTACACCACCACACAAGTGATAATAGTATATATAAACTAGCAATTTATTATAGTTTATACATTGAGTCTTTAGCCTAAATTTGTAGACTAAGACTGGCCGTATTTACTTAGGTATTTAACGGTATGATTCATACTTGGATATCTATTATCATTTCAGAGGACTATTTACTAAGATGAGTTCATAGCCCCATATTTTACAAATTTTTTAAAAAATGATTTAACTCTTTGGGGTGAGAACATCTTGTTTTAACAAATTGGAAAACGCAAAGTGGTACATTTTATACAATGATTTACGTGTTTGTCCTAAAGTAGCGATAACCCACTGGGGCCTGTATCATGAACCTGCAATTACTGATTGTGAGCGCGAATGTTATAAATAGATCTATTTGGGATTGACAATCCCCGTTCGGGTGATTAGCTATCACCGGGAACGAACGTATACCATGTCGGATTTGGGATGTATTGCAGAAGGTTAAAAGAAAAAACAGTCGAAGGCGCACGAACGATGGGGGGGGGGGGGTCGCGAGGGGGGGCGGGCTGGGGGGGTTGTGGGGGTGGGGGGGGGTGAGGGGGGTGGTGGGGGGTATGGTGCGAGCGTTGGAATTTGGCGTCTGATGTCTTCGATGAGGGATGTTGCAGGTTAGAACATCATTCACGGGCATTTATTGGCAATTTATTGCATTCATACACGTCGAGCTTCAGTGTCATAAGCTTAGGAAAATGTAATTACCTTTTATGATGTTTGCATTTGTTGCTAAATCATACACTTGGAAATCTCGCGGCCCTACAATTGATTTACATAAACCTATGAATTCACCAATTTTATGTTGACATTTTAAGCATGTTTTTCAGGTCAATAAGGCACGAGGTGCGATGATACATTGGAGGTCAACAATTGAAGAGTTAACATTTAAGATTTGGGGTCTTATTACATTTTGGGGACAATTGTTATAAACCAGAATCTTTATTTATATTGTTGAACAATTTGAAGTCATAGGCTTATATAACAGACAAGTATTTTGTTAATCAAATGTATCTTTTTCAAATGACACGTTTAGTGGTCGTTCTCATATCTTGTGCTATTGATCTATAAAGTAACGCCCTCGGATATTTGACATTCCGCTGCGACCCAGATTTGGGGGTGTTACAGATTGGTATCAGAGCCAAGGTTATAGAGAACCAGGTCAAAAGTTTTGTCTGGACTATAAGCATTTTCAAACAATGTTTTCACAAATGGGATTTGCGAGGGACATACATGCATTACTTGTTTACATCTAGCACATATATGTGCAAGGGATATACATACATTACTTGTTGCATCCAGGATATATGCTTACATGACATGCATTGTTTTAGCATTAGTAGTTACTAAGTGCTTACATGATTGATTGAGATACGTGTATATAAATTATATTACGTATATTACTATAAGACTCTTATAATTAAAGCTTATAGTCATATCATACCGATCTCTCTTATAAGTAATACTTATATAAGCTATTTTTGCTTTTTGCAGTAGTCATGTCTTCTGCGACATCTGCGGTTACCTACACTTCCGTTTACACCGACTCTGAGCCTGGCAGAGCCTTCTGGGGAGCCGATGATGAGGAGATATCTGAGGGAGGCATTCCACGGGTCATCGTATTAGGATACGATGGACTCCCGAAGCAGCCAGTAGCCTCACCATCACCGGATTACATACCAGGCCCAGAGAATCCACAGACACCGCCAGTTCTTTAGGACAAGGATGAGCGTGAGCCTATGTTCGTACAGGCACATGATCCTGACTACGTGCCAGAGCCTATATACCCTGAGTATATACCATTGGAGGATGAGCATGAGTTTCCAGCTGAGGAGCAGCCATTACCTCCTGTTGATTCACCTACTGCTGAGTCACCCAGATATGTTACTGAGTCGGATCCCGAGCAGGATCCAGAGGAGTTCGAGAATGATGAGACAGAGGATGGTCCAGTCGACTATCCTATGGACGGGAGAGATGATGGAGATGATGATGACGGCGATTCATCTAGGGATGACGCTGATGGTGAGGATGAGGATGATGAGGATAAGGAGGAGGAAGAGGAGGAGGAGGAGCACTTAGCTTCGGCCGACTCTGCTATTGTTGTACCTATTGATGAGCCTGTTTTCCCACCAGAGGGAACATAGCCTGTTATACCACCACCCTCTACTGACATTACTATTGGGGCTAGGATTACCATCCGGCCTCAGACTTCCATATCCCTCCCACCAGAGGCAGAGGTTGAGAGATTTCTGGCCATGACTACTCCATCACCATCACCACCTATCTCACTATCACCACCCTCTGCAAGAGAGTGCCTTACTAGGTGCACAGCCCCACCTGCACATTCATCACCATTACATGTGCCATCACCTTTACTACCATCACCTGGGTGTCCAACCTAAATCCAGACACTCAGGATAGCATCCACTCAGGCTCTCATTGATGCAGTTACTGTCGCATTACCATCACCTTCACTACCACCACTACCACCTTCTCTATACATACCACCACCCGTTGACCGTAGGGATGATATTCTCGAGTCTAAGCAGCCACCCCGCAAGAGGTTGTATTTGTCTACCCTAGGCTCCATATACGAGGTCGGGGAGAGTTCTACTGCTAGACCTACTAGAGGTCGGGGGATAGATTATGGATTTGTCAGCACAGTAGATGTTGAAGAGAGGCGACAGAGGACTAGAGATGTTGGGTACGGTATTAGGGATACTTTGGTAGATCCGGCAGGGACAGTTCCTAAGATAGCACCTATGACCGTGGGAGAGGTCAATACTAGGGTCACAGAGCTTGATGAGCTCCATGAGCATGATACACAGGACTTGTATGCTTTACTAGAGGATGCTCAAGATAGTAGGTCTTGTATATCACAGCGAGTCGATATGGACTCGCAGCAGGTCAATTTACTTATAGGGGATAAGATGACTCTCTAGGAGACAATATAGATGGTGGAAGAGGAGGCCTATGCTTCCCGAGAGGCTTGGGCTCACTCGATAAGATTGAGTCAGGCGACTCATCGGGAGCTTCAGACCTATCATGATCATGTGTATGCACACGAGACCTATCTCCAAACACACCAGACACAGCTACAACTGCAGGGCACTCTCATTCAAACACAACACCAGGTACATAAGACTCGCTTTCAGATGTAGCAGGCCGAGTTAGCAGCGCTTCGAGAGACTGACCATAGACGTCAGGCATAGATGGTAGAGACTCTTCGAGTTATTAGAGACATGAGGCGAGAGATGAGCGACATGCATGCCGAGTTGTTAGCACTGCGAGAGCAGCAGAGGAGAGCTAGACAGCCAGGGCCAGAGGCTAGGATTCCAGATCACCAGGATGCTTCTGGGGATGCTGACAGTCACATCTAGTGATTTATGTTATTTTATATTGCTAGGTCATTGTACATGCATGTTAAGTATTAGGGGTTTTCCCCGCTAACATAGCCTTAGATCTTTTGTATTGTATTATGTGTACTCCGACAACTATTTCATGTAAAACTTTCAAAGTTATGAATGAAATGGATGTGTTATGTTGTACTATATACATCTGTTGTGTTGATATCTCATCTATACATTATTATATTCTATCATATAACCTCATGTTTTGTCTTTTGTGATCTAGACAAATCATGGCACCTACGACCAGAAGAGGACCAAATACCCCTGTTAACAACGCCAACCCAAACAACATGACTCCAGAATCCATTAAAGCAATGATTGACCAAGCTCTTTTGCGAAACTCCACCAATGGAGATGGAAGCCACAGTTCGCACGAGGATAACCAAAGGAACGTGCAAACTACGCGCCCTTGTTTTTATGCTGACTTCATGAAGTGTGAACCTTTGAACTTCAAAGGGACTGAAGGCGTGGTCGGTTTGACTCGGTGGATTGAGAAGATGTAGTCAGTTTTCAATATCAGTGGTTATGCTATTGAGAATCAAGTGAAGTTTACCATCTGCACTCTGCTAGGTGCTGCTTTAACTTGGTGGAATGGTCAGATAAGAACCTTAGGTCCTGAGGCATATGCAATGACTTAGGAAATACTCAAGAAAAAGATGACGGACAAGTATTGTCTGATGGGTGAAATCAAGAAATTAGAAATCTAGCTGTGGAACCTAAAGGTCAAGGGGAACGATGTTCCAACATACACTGAACGTTTCTAAGAACAAACCCTTATATGTACCAAGTTTGTTGCCAACGAAACCGAGAAGGTTGACAAGTACATCAGTGGACTTCCTGACAACATTTATGGGAACGTTAAGTCTGCCAGACCCAAGATGTTAGATGAGACTATTGAGTTGGCTAACGACTTGATGGACCAGAAACTCCGCACCTACATAGAAAGGTAATTTGACAACAAAAGGAAGGCTGATGATTCATCCAGGAACAACCATGGTCACCAGCAACAACCCTTCAAGAGGCAGGATGTCGCCAAGGTCTACAATATGGGGACAGGAGAAAGGAAGCCTTATGGGGGATCTTTGCCCAAGTGCACCAAGTGCCATCTTTACCACTATGGCCAGTGCACCCAGAAATGCCACAAGTGCAACAACGTAGGGTATTTTGCTCGCGATTGCAGGAGTACTGATAATACAAATGTTGCTAATACTCAAAGGGCAATGGGGCAGCTCCCAAGGGAAATGGTTGTTTTGAGTGTGGAGCACCAGGGCATTTCAAGAGAGATTGTCCTAAGTTGAAGAATAGGGATGGAGGAAATGGGAATGCACAAGGCTGGGTTTATGCAGTTGGGAATGCAGAAAAGAGAGGAAATGCATCGGGAAACCCTGATGCCAATGTCGTCACGGGTACGTTCCTCTAACCACTATGCATCTATCTTATTCGACACTGGTGCCGATAGAAGCTTTATATCCACTACATTTAGTTCCTTGATTAACATCGCCCCAACTCCATTAGAAAATTGTTATGATGTCGAATTAGCTGATGGGAAATTAGTCGGGATAGACACTATTATACGAGGTTGCACTTTAAATTTCTTAGACCATCCGTTCAACATAGATCTAATGCCCGTAGAACTGGGTAGTTTCGATGTCATTATCGGTATGGACTGGTTAAGAAGATGTCACGCCGTGATCGTGTGTGATGAGAAACTTGTTCAAATTCCCTATGGGAATGAAACTTTGACTTTTTGTGGCAACGAAAGTAGCAATGGAAGAGAATCTCGGTTGACAGTTATCTCGTGTTCAAAAGCTCAAGAGTACATGGCCAAAGGATGCCAGGTCTTTTTGGCGCAGATATCCGCCAAGAAAAAGGAGGACAAGTCGGAAGGAAAATAAATAAAGGACGTACCAATCGTCCAATATTTTCTTGAAGTATTTCCTGAAGACTTGCCAGGTCTCCCTCCGGCTCTACCAGTGGAATTCCAAATCGACTTAATTCTAGAAGTCGTGCCCGTAGCTCGAGCACCATATCGATTGGCTCCATCCGAAATGAAGGAATTATCGGAACAATTACAAGAGCTTTTCGACAAAGGATTCATTAGGCCTAGTTCCTCACCTTGGGGAGACCCGGTCTTATTCGTAAAAAAGAAGGATGGGTCATTCAGGATGTGCATCGACTACCATGAGTTAAATAAACTGACAGTCAAGAATCGTTATCCACTCTCGAGGATCGACGATTTATTTGATCAACTCCAAGGATCCAGTATTTATTCGAAAATAGATCTGAGATCAGGATATCACCAGCTTAGAGTACGCGAGCAAGACATTCCAAAGACGGCATTCCAAACTTGGTATGGCCATTACGAGTTCCAGGTTATGCCATTCGGACTGACAAACGCACCTGCGATATTCATGGACCTCATGAACCGAGTGTGCAAGCCTTACTTGGATAAGTTTGTAATTGTCTTCATCGATGACATACTTATTTATTTAAAGTAAGAGAAAGAGCATGAAGAACATCTCAAGGTCATTTTAGAATTGCTTAAGAAAGAGAAGTTGTATGCCAAATTTTCAAAATGTGAATTTTGGATTCCAAAAGTACAATTTCTTGGACACGTCATTGATAGCAGAGGCATACATGTGGATCCAGCCAAGATAAAATCTATCAAAGATTGGGCATCTCCTAAGACACCAACGAAGATCCACTAATTTTTAGGTCTTGCTGGTTACTATCGAAGGTTCATCAAAGGATTTTCAAAGATTGCTAAGTCAATGACGAAACTTACTCAAAAAGGAAGTTCGACTGGGGTGAAAAGGAAGAGAATGCTTTTCAGTTAATAAAGCAGAAGTTATGCAGTGCACCAATTTTGGCTTTACCTGAAGAGAGCGAAGACTTTGTGGTCTACTGTGATGTGTCACACAAGGGTCTAGGTGCTGTATTGATGCAGAGAGAGAAGGTGATTGCCTATGCTTCTCGACAACTAAAAGTTCACGAGAAGAACTACACCACTCATGATTTAGAACTTAGGTCGGTAGTGTTTGCCCTAAAGATATGGAGACACTATCTATATGGAACCAGATGCACCGTGTTCACCGACCATAAAAGCCTACAACATATTCTCAACCAGAAGGAGCTTAACATGAGGCAACGCCGTTGGCTAGAGTTATTAAGTGATTACGATTGCGACATTCGTTATCACTCGGGGAAGGCAAACGTAGTGGCCGATGCGTTGAGCCGTAAGGAACGGATTGAGCCATTGCGGGTTCGAGCCTTAGTTATGACAATTGGCTTGGATCTTCCCAAACGAATATTAGGAGCTCAGGTCGAAGCCTAGAAACTAGAGAATCTCGTGAATGAAGACGTAGGTGGTATAATCAGAAGGGATATACCCAAGGAAAGATTGGAACCACATGTCGATGGAACACTATGTTTACACGGCAGGAGTTAGTTGCCTTGCTATGGAGATTTAAGATCCGTGATTATGCACGAATCTTACAAGTCAAAATACTCTATCCATCCCGGTTCGGAAAAAATGTATCAAGACATGAAAAAGCTATATTGGTGGCCTAATATGAAGGCAGACATCGCCACGTATGTTAGCAAATGCCTGACGTATGCGAGGGTCAAGGCCGAACATCAAAGGCCATCAGGACTGTTAGTACAGCCAACAATACCCGAATGGAAGTGGGATAATATCACAATGGATTTTATCACCAAACTTCCTAAGTCGTCACACGGTTTCGACACCATCTGCTCATTTCTTGCCAATAAGGGAAAATGATCCATTAGACAAATTGGCAAGGTTGTACTTGAATAAGATAGTGGCAAGACACGGGATACCTGCCTCAATTATCTATGATCGTGATGGAAGATTTACTTCAAATTTCTGGAGATCATTTCAGAAAGCTTTGGGTACAGATATTAGTATGAGCACTGCGTATCATCCAGAAACTGACGGCCAGAGCGAGAGAACCATTTAAACTCTCGAGGACATGCTACGTGCTTGCGTGATCGATTTTGGCAAAGGCTGGGTTAAACATTTGCCATTGGCCGAGTTTTCATACAACAACAGTTATCACGCTAGCATAAAGGCCGCCCCTTATGAGGCACTGTATGGTCAAAAATGTCGATCACCGGTGTGCTGGGCCGAGGTTGGGGAAGCCCAACTGACTGGTCCAGAATTGATCCAAGAAACAACGGAAAAGATCGTCCTGATCAAGCAAAGGATGCAAGCTGCTCAGGATCGACAAAAGAGCTACGCTGATCGGAAGCGAAAGCCGATGGAGTTCGAGGTTGGGGACAGAGTTATGCTCAAGGTCTCGCCTTGGAAAGGGGTCGTACGGTTCGGTAAGCGGGGCAAGCTGAACCCGAGATATGTCGGACCTTTCAAGGTGTTAGCAAAAGTTGGGAAAGTTGCCTACAGGCTGGAACTTCCTCAAGAGTTGAGCAGAGTTCACCATACTTTCCATGTGTCTAATCTGAAGAAATGTTACGCTGACGAACCATTCATGCCTGTTAGAATGGAATTCAGTTTGACTATAGCTCCAGTTTGTGAAGATGCCCGTTGAAAATCAAGAACGGGGAGATCAAACGATTAATCGAAGCCGGATACCATTGGTTAAGTTCGCTTGAGACTCTAGGAAGGTCTTGATTCACCTGGTAAATGTGAAGATCGTTCAAACAAAATACCACAGCTTTTCACAAACCAGGCTTCGTCATCCACTACAATGTCTTAAGCTTTGAGGATAAAGCTTTTTTAATGGGTGAAGACTGTAACATTTCTCAATTTCAGGTCATCTTACGACTCCTATTATTTTTCACTATTTATTTTGGTCCGATACGCCTTTACTTTTAATTTAACTTTTAAGTCAAATCGCGCAGACTAGAAATAATTCATTTAAAGTAAACCGGTCCACTAGAATATATTCAATGTTTACATCCACCAAGTAATAAATAGTTATTAAGAAGACAATTATCAACTTTGCGTATTGTATTTTTATTGGTCACGTAAAGGGTTTACGTTTCGCAATAAAATACATTCGGACACACCTCGGAAATACCTAGACTTACCTAGACTCAAACCAATACCCACATTTGATCCCTAAATACAAAATTTATGAAATTTTATGCCAAGAAATCACCAAGGCCGATTATATACGGCTAAACCATGCATAAAACAAATAAACCCAATCAAACCATGTACTATTACCTAAAGGATACTAGGTTAAGTACCATCTTAGCACATATAACTAAAGATTGTCACATCTTTGTACCCTTTAATCCATCTTAGGCGTCCAACTTCCTAGGGATGAACATAATCACTTACAAATCTTACAAGGTCTTACACTTAGTACTTGGAAGACCTTAACTAACCTAGAGTTAGTGAAAAAGGAGTGAGTTAGTAAGAAAGTTAAGCTTTGGTGTGTTCCTTTGCTTATATACACGAACACAGTTTCAAGTAAACACACAAAATCAAAGCTATTAACTTACCACTCAAAGCTTTCTTAAACCTCTCTTGCTCTCTCTTTAATCACGACAAGGAAACACAAACCCAAAACACCATTCGTCCATAATATTATCACTTCATTCTTCCAAGGATTCAATCTCTAGAATCTCGCATACAAGGGGTTGTCAAGAAACTAGGGTTTTGAAATATTAAGAGCTTTTGAAAGCTAGGGTTTTTGGTCGCGGTTTGGGTTACTCACTCTTACTCGGCATTCATTCAAGCTTAGGACTATTGTAAGTGAACCATTCTCGGTACATTCCTTTTTAGTTCGTTTTACTTCTAATACTGACACAAGGTCACGTCGAGTGTTTGGTGTGAGCCCAAAACAGTGAGCATGCGTGGTTCAACCATGCATGTCACGAACACCATGAACCACATGGTTTTATGAGCGCTGTGGCTTTAACCCGCATTCGTTAATACTTTGCCATTGTGACTAGGGTCACGTTTGGTTTACATGTTGCACGTCAAGGAAGACGCGGACATGCATGGGTTTCAACCACGCATGTCACGAATACGTGACAAGGTCGCGTAATACATGTATATCTTGCAAGTTACGTATGTATATGTATGGATATGGTTAGGACTTGTGTGATAAACGTTTCCAAAATGTTAAACATGGTTACTTTAAATTAGATGTAACGTATCATTTGAAAACTCGACATCTAATCTTGTGAACAAGATCGTTTTGCTAATAGCACGGGACGTATATGACTTGAAAGGGGTTAGGGTTGAAGTCAGTTATTCAAAATTGTGTCATGTGGGAAACCCTAGCTCGTCACACAAAATGACGAGCCTAGGAGATCATTAGGGCGCGTACGTTTTATATGAGAGACATAAGTTTTGACATGGTAAATATAAAATATGAGTGCGAGCCACTTTAAGGAAAGGAACCCGACATAGAACCTTAATACAACAAACCATATGTCATTATAAAACCAACAAAATTGTTATGATGGCTTAATGGGCTCGGCAGCCCATAACCAAAGGCCCAACGAAGCCCAACGTGAGCCCATAAGCTCACAATAAGCTCTAACAGCTTATAGGAAAGCCTATGCAGCTTATACACACAAAAAATAGGCTTAATAGTCTTAACAAATGCTAAGGGGCCGAACCAAACCTTTAGAACTTTGTTGTTGGGATTTATTTGGAGTTAAAATACAATTTTTACAAGTCGAGGGACTAAAAATGTAAATTCACGAACTTAAGGGTTAAATTGTCATTTTCGGATATTAAATAAGGTGAGGGACTATTTTTGAAACATTCTGAAACTTAGGCACTGAAGTGTAACTATAAAGACCTAAATTACGTTTTTGTAAACTTAAAGGACTAATTATGTAATTACCAAAACTAAAGGGTTTAAAGTGTAAATGTTTATATTTTATCAACCTAGGGACTAAAGTGTAATATCTAGAAACTTAAGGGTATATTTGTGGACAAAATTGAATTAATAAATCACTTAACGAAGTGGTCGAATATTAATATATTCGAACATTAAACAGGTTTAATTTACGACTTAATAAATAAGTATATTTATTAAGAAAGTATATCCGTTTTCCCGAGAGCCATCGTAATTTCAAATACCATAATCGTGTGCGCTTCTACACAAGTGATAACCGTATATATATAAACTTAAAAATCGAATTTAGTTTATACATTGAGTCGTTAGCCTAAATATGTAGACTGGGACTTGACCGTATTTATTTAGGTATATGACGGCGTGATTCATTGCTTACTTGGATATTTATTATCATTCAGAGAACTACCTACTAAGGTGAGTTCATAGCCCCATGTTTTACTGTTATTTAAATGATTTACATCATTGGGGTGAGAACATGCTTTGTTTTACAAATTGGAAGCAAGTGTACATTTTATACTATGATTTCGTGTTTGCCTAAGTAGCGATAACCCACTAAGCCCTGTTATCATGAACTGTCAATTACTGGATTGTAAGCGCGAATGTTATGGGTAGATCTATTTGGGATTGACATCCCCGTTCGGGTGACTAGCTATAACCGGGAACGAACGTTGTAACATGTCGAATTTGGGATGTTTCGGGTTAGAACATCATTCATGGGCATTCATTGGCAATTTATTGCATTCATACTTGTCGAGCTTCAGTGTCATGAGCTTAGGAAAACGAAATTACTTTTAATGATGTTTGCATGTGTTGCTTAATCATACACTTGGAAATCTTGCGGTCCTGCTATTGATTTACACAAACCTATGAATTCACCAACTTTATGTTGACATTTTAAGCATGTTTTTCAGGTCAATAAGGCACGAGGTGCGATGATACATTGGAAGTCAATAATTGAAGAGTCAACACATAAGATTTGGGGTCTTATTAAATTTTGGGGACAATTGTTATAAACCGAAATCATTATTTATATTGTTGAACAATTTGAAGCCATGGGCTTATGTAACAAACAAGTATTTTTGTTAATCCAATGTATCTTTTTCAAACGATACGTTTAATAGTCGTTCTCAGATCTTGTGCTATTGATCAATAAAGTAACGCCCTCGGATATTCAACATTCTGCTGCGTACTCAGATTTAAGGGTGTTACAAGGACGAGGAGATGACGGATCATCATGATGATTAAAGTTAGATGACTCATTTTCGGGAAGGGGAAGGGAATCATTGCTAAGCAGTTCTTTAAGAAAATGGATATCCCCTTCCGAGTCATAATCGTCGTTCTCAATGCACGATGGCATCAAGTCATCGGAAGCAAGAAATAAGCCGATCTCCTCCATATGAGAGTCACTATCCTCAACGGGGATAGGAGATGGAGAGAGAGACTCAATAACCGTATTAGCAATTTCCGCATTAAGTTCTTCCGGTAGTCGTGGAGATGAATTATCATACGATAAATTCTTAAGAAGACGGATTTCTTCCTCTAGATCAAAGTCGGCTTCCTCAATTCCCGGTGGAATTGGATTGATATGAGCGAGTTCACCGGAGAACTCCTTAAGAAGATAATCAAACTTAGGTGAAGAGTCAATCAAAGTATCTCGATTAAGCAAAGATTCGATAAGATTAGACTCGACATTGAAATAATGTGGATCTATCTTAGTAGAAATGATTTCTTCATTATCAAAAAGAGGGTTTGAATAAATTTTGAAATTTTCCATCGGAACGTCCTCATCAGAAAGTGACTCGTCATCACTAAAGGTGAAATTGTCGTTAGAATCAAAGAGAGGATTCGAGAAAGTCGTAAAAATTAGAGAAGATTCATCATTAACGGGCACATCACACTCACTTTCATTATCGGAAGTAACCTCGGACTCACTTGGGATTGGGACAAGGTTCCCAACATCCAATTCTATTTCTGGAATAGTGTCAAGATGTTTGTCCCCTATACTTAGAGAGTACTCAGGTTCTTTGGTTGGTAAGTCGGGTGCGATTGCTTTAGACGAATTCTCTAAATATTCCCTATATTAAATAGTGTACTCCTCATCATCATCGTCGTAAAAGGTAGGACGATTTCAACTTGGACAATTAATAAATTCTGATAGCTCCTCACTTATAATTTGAAAATCTTTAAGAAGTTTATGAAGCAATTCTTGTATATCCTCTGGTTTAGCATGCTGAATTTCAAAAAATTTCTCCCAAGCTAGCAATAAAACCTTCGGCATTTCTCCAAAAGATATACGATTAAACTTCTTTAAAAAGGTTTGTATCGATTTCATTAGGTCTTCTTTGGCTTGCAAAATTTCCACACTCGTTTCTTGAGGAGGATTATGAATGACATGATAATGCGGGGGTTGTAATTGGTCAAATCCAGAAGAATTATAATTATAGAAATTTTGGTTCATCGGTTGACAATGAAAACTTTCATGAGGACCCCCACAGTTCTCACAACAAAGGTATTGTTGTGGAAGACTTGGTGAAGTTTGTGGAAAATTATTATCAAAGTTTTGATTGAAACACGGGTCCTTATTGTAGACAAACAGACTTTGAGGTGGACAATCGTAACCATAATGAGCATTGTTCCCACATAACTCACAATAATACGTCTGGTACTGGGGTTGTGGAGTGTAGTCAGAAAAGTTCGGAGAATCATTGTACGAATTTGGATTTGGATCATAAGCAAATGAATTTCCAGCTCTCGAAGCGCAAATCAAACAAAATCCACCATTTAACGGGCTTTCACACTCGCAACAAGTGACTGGCTTTCCATCTCCATAAGTGCAGTTCATACAAGTTCCATTATTAAGACTGAAACCACACTGCTGGCACGTACAAAGATAACAATAGAAGCCAACACACGGTTGTCCACACCCCATACACTCGATTTGTTCGAATGACGACATAATAAAGGATTAAACGAAATTAGAGGGTTGAGAAAATAAGAATTAAATGGATAAGAGGATAGAGAGAAATATTTTTAGATTTTTCAAATAACACATAAGGAAAAATAGTAATAAAAATAAGAAAGAAAAAAGAAAAATAAGAATAGAAGTGTAAAATATTTTTGTATTTTTATGGTTTTATAAAGAAAATATTTACAATTGAAAATGATAACTTCACGAGGAAGGGTCTTCAAAAACACTAATCTTCGAACGAAACACGATAATCGTTACACACTTCCCCGGCAGGGACGCCAAAAAAATGATTCGCCCAAACACACTATATATATATAAGTATATTAGGATGTAAGGATGTAAACAATTATAGTATAGTAAGTATTTTCCGTCGGTTTTAAGATAAACGCTTTTAACCAAAACGTTATATCAAAAACCTCCCGGGTTGTTTCCCTCGACGAAGCGTGAATTGAGAATCAGTTAAGTATGTGATCGCGTGATTTGAATGGTATCAAAGATTTTGATTTGGATTCTAACTCTACTAATGAAAACGAATAAAACATGTAAAAACAAGTAAACAATAAAAGCATTTAAAGCACTTAAGAAATAAAGCACGAAAACGTAAACGGGAATTAATAAAACACGACATTTAAGCAACTATGACAAATTTAATCCCTACGAACGCAAATTTAATTTTTATAACTCCTAATTGACAAAAAAAAAATTCAGAAAAAGAATTATATTTTTTTTTGCTTTTTATTTTATTTATTATGAATTAAGAATGATTTTATTCTAGAAAATTAATTAAAAATAGTAAACTTATCCTAAAAATTTTAGAAAAATTATGAAAAGTTCTTTTATCTATGCAGAATCCTAGAAAAATGCAAACTCAATATTTTGCTGAACAAATAAGCATGAAATAAGCCATAAAGCTCGAATAAGCTAAGTAAGAAAAGAGGCGTAAATAATAAATGTTGCAAATAGAGTATGAAAAAGTCCCAAGGGCAGATGGTTTAGTATGTGGGGTGTTAAGGCATGTGTGTGCAAAGAAGGAGGTCACAGGTTCGACCCTTGTGACCATCTCTTTATACAAAACATTTTATTTTTTTTATTTTTTTTTTGAAAAGCTAAATAAAATGAAAATAAGCAAACTTAATTAAGACACCTTTTCTAAAAACTATAAATAAACTAGAAAAAAGCACAAAATGAGCAAACAGTCAAGCATATATCCTAACAGTTTATGGCTAAAATTGTTTTGGCTTTTAAGACTTATACAACATGTGAAAAATTAAAAACTAACAAAGGGGCACTACTTAGACTTAATAAGCTAAAGGGACTAAAAATAAGCAAACATGATGAGCATAAATCTTATAAAAGCTAAAAGCACAATAGACTTAAACTAGCAATTTTTTAATGACTGCTAAGCATTTTTAAGTTCAAATTCAGATCAAGTAATCATATGGAAACTGGAAATGATAAAAAACAGCTTAACTACTATAACTAAACTACATTATAAGGCTAGAAATAAGCTAATAGAGAAACTACATAAGCTGGAAAAAGCACTTACAAGAGACTGATTGGCCATTTAGGTTTACATACTTTTAGCTAAAACTGATAGGCTTAAATAAGCACTAATAAGTCCTTATAAGCTAGCAAAAAGTAAATAAGCTAAAATAGACCTAATCCTAAACCTAATAAGCTATGAACATATAAATTAAACAACACAACTAAGCTAAAAATCATCTAAAAGACACAAAGACAACAGACATAAAAAAAAGTTTTCATAAGACTCTTAACTGAATTTAAGCTAACATTTAGGATAATTAAGCACTAGTAAAAAGCTAAAAACCAAAAAACATATAAAGTCTAACACTTAATGAACTAAAATAATAAGAAATTAAGGAAAATGACTAAGAGAATAAGCTAGAAAAGCTATTTGCAGAACAGACAGCTACCACTACTTGAACTAGGATTGAAAGAGCTACTTTAAACTTATTTTTAAGACTCTATAAGTACTTTGAAAAAGCAACAACCTAAGAAAAAATGGAGACAATACACAAATAAGCTAAATAAAGCTAGAAATAACAAATCTCATAAAAAATAGGGCTGCAAATCAACTGCAAGCATGGACATTAAAGTCAGATTTAGAAAAGATAAATTTTCTCCTTAACAAAGATAAAGACCTAAAAACAAGGAAAATAAGCTAGGAACCTAAAACAAATGAAGAGACAAGCTAATCTAAACTAAACAAAACATAAAAAGAAAAATCAGTAGTCTGAATAAGCTAATAGGTTTGAATAAGCAGTTATGCCAAACACCCTTTTAGGTTATTGAAAACTTATTCTAAAAGCAAAACAGATCTCTAATCTCCCTTTTTAAGCAAAAACAAATTAGACCTATGACTAAGAAGACTAAATAAGCAAATTTTTTAATCTAATAAGCCCTAGAAATAAGCTCAAACCTTCAACAATACTAACTTCTTATGACAGCAGGACTAATTACTATGAAAGCAGTTTAAACTAATTAAGAAAAAGATTTTTGCAAAATTTTAAGCTAAAGACATACTAAGCTACTTAAAAACTGATTAAGCATAAAATAAGAAACAATTAAGCAAATAAGCAGTAAAATAAGCAGATAAACAATAAGCATGTAAAGTAAGCTAAAAAGAGTAAAAATGAAGTGTACCTTAATCCCTTGCCCAAAACAAGGATAAAATTTGCTTTTTCAAACTTAATCTACAAGCTCAGCTTTTGAAAATAAGTTGTAAAAGACCCATAAGCCCTTCTCGGATTGGCTTATCATCCATATTAGCTTAAAAACAAACACCTTAACCTATTCCTTTAGTAACTGAATAAACAGCTCAAACAAGCTTAGATAAGCTTATTTGAGCTAATAAACTTTAGAGAGAGCAATGTAGCTTATTAATAGCTTAACAGTTTATTAGTAACATATTGAAACCACTTTTGCATAAATGAAAAAGGAAATTTTAAGCTTAAACATAATTTTATTGAATGAAAAAGGAGATTACATTACTGAAAAGGAAATTACAAATAAATGACTATAAGATGAAAAAATAAGCAATAAGCTAATCAACACTACTCCTACTCTAATCCTACTCCTAGATATCTTCAGCTGAGTGAGGAGAGCTCCTATTTATAGCCATGAGAAGATGATTCTAGATCCAGGGACGCTCCCCCCTCTTCTCATCTTAACCCTTCAATCATGATTGCTCTTCACACAAATAATCTGAGCCCTTGATTTTGATGCCACGTCTTTCATCCAATCACATGCGTTGGGATTGCCAACGTGGATCCTAGTCTTGTCAGACCTGTCAGAACTCCTTCTAGAAGCAATAGCAAGCATGTATTTGGTGGGATTTACCCTACGTTTGTAGGTGTGTATGTGGGAGGGAAACTTTGGGGAGATGTACAGTTGATGGTTAGTTTTATACATAGTAAAATATATAATAATATTTCCAAAAGAGCAATTAAGAACTTTCCTAAAGTCTCCCTTAAGTTTGTCCGTTTTTGTCCTTATTTTGTCATTTTCTTAAATATCCGTACCTGCACATACACAAACACAAAAACAAGCATATATTTGCAATTTTTATTATGTTTTGGTCTTTTTGGGTTCGTTTTTCATGGTAAAAGGTATGTGTAAAATGGCACATACCAAGCCTCTGATCACTGTAAGTGCAAGACATGTATGGGAATATGTAGTGTGTAGATTCAGAGTACCATAAATAATCAGTTCAAAGGACGATAAGCACTTCAAAGAAGGCATCTTCGCAGACCTTTGTAGAGAATTGAAAATTACATAATCTTTCTCCCCCATCACAAAACACATAGAGATAATGAGTAGAATCAAAAAGCAACTAGCTTGAAGCCAACAAGGATGGGTGGACTATTTATCTCAGGTATTGTGGGTACACAGAACACTTCCAAGAAACAACGATATAGAAACAACGTTTAAGACTTACCTACGACTCCGAGGCCATAATCCTAACAGTCGAAAGTATTGTAGCTAAAGATGGCAGAGGAAGAACGAAGGAAGTGACAAAAAGAAAGGAAATCAAGGAAGTAGCTTCGATTGAAAAGGCTTACTATCAAAATGAGCTGCGAAGGTATCACAGCAAAAGGAATAGTCCTTCCAACTACAAGGTAGGAGATTTCGTTCTGCTATTGCAAAACAACACAGAAAACCCGCAGGTATGGCAGGGTCCTTATATGATAAGAGAAGTCCACGAAGGAGAACTCTACAAGATCATTGATGCATCTGATCACTCGTTGATTCAAACAGCAAAAGGAATAAACCTTCATAAGTTTTACATGTAAAACTTACCTCTTTTACAATTATTTTCTTCTTTTTTTAGCAAAAGTCATTATTTTGACTATCCAAAAAAGTGTAGCAAACTAAGTGTTCATACGCGAGATGATGTAAATCTTTCTACACTATTAATGAAACAGACTTATCCTAAATCTTTTGTGTCGTTATTTACAACAAAAGATCTCATAAGGCCACACTTGAGCCTAACATTGCTAAGTTCAACGTTCGAAAGGATGTTGTGGGGCCACGCATGAGCCCCACCAGAAATAAACATCCATAAAATTCACGTTAACTTTCCTCATTGCTTCTTTTAGCCTTGAGGACGTAATGAAGCGGGTCGCAACCCTTCATTTGAACATTGACAAATAAGTCAAAGATTTAAGGCCACGCATGAGCCTCCGCTTGATAAAGCGCATAAAGGAGTCAGACTCAAAGTCCTCCAAATCCTCAAATATGATGGGAGACTATGTTCCCTGTGGAAGCCTACCATTAAGGTTGACATAAGATGTTCGCCTACATAATTGACAACTTAAGGCCATAGTTGAGCCTTTGCTTTATAAAGCGCAAAATTTTACTTATAAATGATAAAGGTGTTAGACTAAAGTCCCTCAAAGTCATGGCAAAAGAAACAAGGGATAAAATTTGGGACTATGTCCCTATATTTAACTCCCCAAGGGAAGGATACCATCCAAAGTCATCCTTAAAGGTTGACATACGTTGTTCATACAATGGCCTACATAAACCATTGTCAAAATATAAATTGTCTAAAGGCCAAAGCTTGGATCATAATAAATTGTTTAAAAGGTATATTCCACCCTTAAGACTGAATTAACATCATTGAAGTAGAGATGATTGGGGCTTCATAACGAAAGCATCTACAGGAGGAGACATCGGATTGGAGACTGGAGTCGAGGACTGGAGTGGTAGCTCCTGAGAAGTAGCAAGAGAGCTTGGTCATTGAAGGAATAAGCCTTTGAGAGATGGAGGCTTCATCGAACAATAACAAACTTCATAGGGAGATCGAAGGATACTGCCACGAACTTAACCACCAAGGGAAAGTAGCGGTGGTAAAATCGTTGCCCTGGCCTGAGTATGATCCTTCTGTAAGAAAGAACGATAACCTTTACATTCGACAAGTCGAAAGCTCCTTCGATATCAACAACCTGCTCGTAAGCCCTACACCTCCTATATAAGAGAGTAGAGGACACAAGTCTGCCAATAAGGCTACCCATGTCATCACTATGAACAAGCTCCATCGCAGCATAGGGAACGACTTTCGATACCACCTCTCTCCTATCATGTTTAAGCTCTTCAACCTCCTTATGGAGGGACACTTTAACAGCCTCCAACCTTGCCTTTTCGGCCTCAAGAGAAGTAACCTTCGACTCTAAAGTCGAAAGGCTCTATTTATAGCCTGCCCACTTCTGACTCTCCAATATCATCCTATCGAGATTCAACTTATGCTCTTTGACTTTAGTGGAGAGAGCAGATATCTTCTCCCCGAGGGCCACTACATCAGGGTTCTTCATAAACTCATCATACCAGCCTCACATTTAACCTGCAGCCCCTTACACTCTTCCTCCCTAGCCCTCTCCCTGCTCCTCATAACATCAAACTCACCTCTTAGCTTCTCAATAACTTACAATAGCTCATGAGACCTCCTATTAACAGCATTGTCAAATACAACTTGTCTCGCATAACAGCGGTCATGAAGATCCAACAACTCCACATCTATGTGGTTATCCAGATGATTCTTCTATGCTGGAGGAGTAATATCAGATATCTTGAGGTGGCAGGCAGTAGCATCTTTAAGCTTAAGGACATCAAGGAGACCTAAAAAAGAAAGAAGACAAACATATTAATGAACCCATGATGCAAAGACAATACATGGTAAGTTAAAAAATGAAAGTCTACCCTCATCATCATTAGACACTATCAAGAAGGAAGCATCATCCTTCGAAGAAGAAGTCTTGGCACAAGTAGCACGGGAGGTTGAAGACATAGGAGTAAGTTTTCTCTTAACAGGAGGCCTAGATGACCCTCCTCTAGTTTTACACTTCCTATCCTTTATCTGAGCAGCTATACTTCCAGGGTGAACAACAAACAGTTCAAGCCATTCGTGCACATCCACATAATCTACTATAGCTAAACCTCTACAAACAATGCCTGATCACAGCTCTCTTTGGCTTTTAGAGGCTTACGAGTTACTAAAAATATGGAAACCAATAGCGAAAGCTCGGGAAACGCTCCTTGGGAAAAACAATAAATCCTCATCATCTTGGTGTATGATAAAGTACAAAAAGCCATTCTGCAGGAAAAAAATAAAACATAGGTATCAGTGGAAAAAGGAAAATGAAAAAGAAGGGCAAAAAAGATTAAATACCTTGCCGTCCTCCATATCTTGCAGGTCGTTTCTAACGACATATTCCCACGAAGGTTTGAGACCAGCCAAGAAAGGAATAGGATCAGGAAACACACGAACACTTGTAGGATATCGACCAAGACACTGGAACATGGGATTCTCCTCATATTTGTAGAAAAGTTTTATCTTTAAATGATTTTGATACACACAAAATATACAATATAAATTCCAAAAGAGCAATTAAGAACTATCCTAAATGTCTCCCTGTACAGAAAAGCTCACTTGCTAAAAGATATATAATATAAATATATAAATATAAATATTTATATATATATATATATATATATATATATATTAATATAAATATATATAATAAAATACGAATATAACCGGGAATAATGATCACACTCCCGGGTCCGTTTCCTCCAACACTTGTAGAAATTGAAACACTTTAAGCTCGGATTATGATTTGAATGAGAGAAAAGATATTTTTTTAGTATCTATGACTACTAAATAAAAGCAACAATTAAAATGAACAATTAAAAGCAATTAAACACTTAAGCAATTAACGGGAAACAAATAAAACGCGACAATTAAGCAAATATACTAAATTTAACCCCTAAAAATGCAAACTAAATTTCTAAACCTAAAATAGGACAAAAGAAAATTTTAAGAAAAAGAAAAATATTTTTTTGATTATTTTTGAATTTATTATGATTTAAAAACTAATTTAATCTAATTAAATCCTAAAAAATAGCAAATTAAATCCTAAAAATTAAGAAAAATGATTTTTAAAAACTTAGAAAAGGGTCTAGAAAACTATTTTAAACTATTTTTAAAATTAAAATCCTATTTTTAAAATTAAAAATAAAAGCTCAAAAATGAAAATTAAAATCTAAAAGGTGTAAAAATGATTTTACTGAATGTAAACCTAAAAGTAATTTTTATAAAACTAAAAACTATTTTTTTGTAATTTTCTGAAACTTTTTCTATTTTTTATGAATTTTCGAAAGTAAAAACTTAAGAAAAATGATTAAAAATAAAATACTTACTAGAAAATTATGAAAAATTCAGATAAAATCCTAAATGCAACTAAGTTCAAAGGAAAAATAAGAAAACTTACCCAGCTTAAAGAATAAGCTCTAAATAAGCTTGTATAAGCTACGACTTATAAATAAAAAGGAAAGGTAAAACGTGTGCAAGTATTTAATGAAAAGAAAAGATGATGGATGAGCTATTGAAGCAAAGTGTTAAGGCGTGTGTGTTGTGTGCAAGAGGTCGTGGGTTCGAGATTGGCAGACACCCCTTTTTGCTATTTTTTATTTTTTTGAAAATTTTTGAAAACCAAAAGTTAAATCTTATAAAAGACACTTTTTTAAGCTACTTTAATAAATGGAGCTTAAGCTCAAACTCAAAATTCAGCTTATAAAAAGCTTTTGAATTCCTGTTTACAGAAAGTGAGCTTTTGAGCTCACTTTTGCTTGTTTTGACTAAACAGCTTGCAAAAAGCTCAAATTAAGCTCAAATTTCAAACTAAAAACTGTTTTAGAATCCTTAAGATGTCTATTAACTAATTCTAACAAGCTAGAATCCCTACTAACAACTAATGCTAACTGAATCTAATGATTAAATTTGCAAACTCAAGAAAAAGCAATAAGAACTCAAAATTTAATTAAGCTAAAAAACTCAATAAGCTGAGACATAAGCTACCCTTTTAAAAACTTGACTAATGATACTTAAACTATAAGACTCAATCATAAAAACCTATACTATAAGCTAGGAAATCAAAATTCTAAAACACTAAGCTAATACTACTGTTTTTGGCTTTTTGGCTAATTAATGACCTTTTTAAGCTAAATGTACCTAGGTAAATAAGCTAGTAAATGAAAACTAAGACTTGATCTAACTTAAGCTATGTCTAATCTATAATTAACTTGAATTTAAGAACCTAAATCTTAAAATTACTAGCTAAAATGAATCAAAAATGACAGCAGTAGTAACTACTTTAGTTACTGCTGGAAGTGTAAATGGCCAAAGACCAAAACACAATTGCAGATGACCTATGTGGTCAATCCTGCAATGCACACTCTTTATGAGTGCTATTGAACTCAAAACAAACACAAACCAAGCCTTGGATGGCTTGGTTCAATTCTTAGCAAGCTTAAGGAAAGTAGAAAAGTGCCCTGGTGCTGGAACACAAATTTTAAGCCCTAACTTATAGAGAAATTAAATCTAACTTTTAAAAAGTGAATTCCTACTGATTTTAAATGAAACTTAAACTAACTCAAGCAATAGACTTAAGTCATTTTGACTTTAATCAGTCAAACAAACTTAAACCAAACACCCCTTTAGGTCCATGACAGATTTGAAAAACTTTTGAAATTAAATTCCACTTAACTAAACATTACTAACAGATAACTAAAAACATATTTCTAGCTTAACTAACATAATCAATCAACTGAATAAGCCAGAAATCTAAAATCTACACTATGCTAATGATATTTTTGGTTTTTATGGTTTGATGACAGATTAAACACAAATCTAAGATCTAACTATACTAAACTAAAAACAGATAAAATAACATGATTAAGAAGCAATTTAAAACACAAATAAGCACTTAAGAATCAAATAAGCACAATTGATAAGCTAATAAGCAGATAAGCAAAATTTAAGCTAGGAATCTAAGAATATAAAAGTAAAAGAGAGACTTACTTGAGCCTTAGCTTAATAACAGAGGCTTAACAGGCTCTTAGAGCTTATCTACTAGCTCTAGCTTATCCATCCAAATGGATAAGCTAGTATAAGTCCTTGGGAGTCCTTCCATAGTTGACTCCCCTTCCATTAGCTAAAATCCAATTAAGCAAAGGTGATAAGGTTATTAGCTGATTTTAAGAGTTAAGGTATGATTAAGGTAAGATTTGAGCTCAATTATTAGCTTAGAGACTAATAAGAGCTTATTCAGTAGCTTATGATATTTAGCTTAGCATTTAATAGGAAAAGTAAGAGCTTATGAGAGACTTTTTAAAAACTGAATTTCATTAACATAAAACTTGATTACAATGCTTAAAAGGAAGAATTACAAAGTTTAAAGGAAATTTAAGCTAAAAATTGAAAATTAAGCTAAATCTAAAAACTACTAACTAACTAGATAGTGTGTGTGTGTGATAGTGAGGCTATTTATAGCCTGAAGCTGAACATTCTAGGCCTTCCTTGCTGCCCACGCTCCTTTTGATCTTGTCCGTACAAATCTTCAATCATTGGATCTCTCTTTTGAGCCGTTAGATTACTTTACACTCTCACATGGATTGCCAAGCTGGCAATCCTTTGATGTGACCTTGTTTTTGTTGTGTGAGTGCTTTAAGAGTAAAATCAACATCCCCTTGTGCTTTTCTTCCTGCCACGTATCCTCTTAGCTTAAGTGAGCCAATGAGAGTACTTGATTTGACAAATCTAACCCTGCCATCATGTTTGTGATCACTTGAATAGTCTAAACCACCCTTCAATTTAGAATTGCCCTTTGTTTTACCCTGGGTGGTGAATTGGTAGGGATGAGTGAATAGTAACCCATCTTGGCGCCTTTTCTAACTGAAACGGGTAAATAAGATTTAAACTTTGGGGTAATGGCAATTTTAGTCCCTGTGGTTGTTTAACCCAAGTATTGTGTAAAAGAACTTTTATAAATGGCATAAATGGTCCTTGTGGTTTTATAAAAAGCGTATTGGGCTAGGGTTTTGGGCTTTAGGGCTAAGATTTTAGATCCGGGTAAGGTTTTTAGGGTTTAAGGCCCATTAAGACTTCAAGGGCTATTTGTGTAACTTTTGGAAATCTTGAGGGACTGAAATGGTACTTTTGGGTTTTTGTCTTTTTATGGTTGACTTTGTTTGACTAGGGTTTGACTTTCTTTGACTTTTTTTGGCTTTGGCTTTGAATTTTTGGCTTCTCTTGTGCTCTTCCGTTTCTCGTGTCCGTGTTTGCCCGTTTTTGGCGGTTTTCTTGTAATTTTTGATATATCCGTACCTGCACACACAAAAGACAAAAACAAGTATATCTTTGCCATTTTAAATCTGTTTTGGGCTTAATTGGGCTTTTTTAGGTATAAACGGATATGTGTATTTTACACCTATCAAAATTCCCCAAACTAAACGATTGCGTGTCCTCACGCAATATCACATGCCTTATAACCAAATACCTCGAAACTTCTCCAAACTAAACCTTTGAAAAGTAGCAAAGATTTTTGTTGAGAGAGCTAAGAGATCACAAGTTATAAAACACCCGAATCACGAAGTTATAAAAAACACCGAAATTCCCATTTTCAAAGATTTTTATATATTTTTATGATTTTTTCTTAATAATAAACTACCTAACTACAACTTATTCTTGTGTTTACATAATGTATTGTTTTCATTACCTCATTGGTAATTTTTAGGATCATAGAACAAAAAGCACAATTAAGTGTCTAAAAGATAACTTCATATTTCCGATTTTTCACTTTTTCCCATGTAAGTTGTAAATTAAAATCACTGATTAAACACTGAGCAAAGGTGCTAAGATATTATAATTACAAACTTGTGAATTTCTCCTTCCCGATATATAAACCATATGATTAAGTGTGTGTGCTCAAATTAATTTAAACCATTTAAAGCCATTATAAAGTTTAGTTAGTTGAAATCGACAAGCTTTACACATGGGCCTTTTGGGTAATATGTTAATCACTTAGTAAATGATCAACAACTCAAAGCAAACTCAAAAAATACCTTCCTTTAGCTAAGACATCGTAAAAGATAACTTCATCATTCCCGATTTTTCACTTTTCCCATACTAAGCTTAAAAATAAGATCACCGTTAAGTACGAGCTAAGATGCTAAGACTACTTATAATTACAACTTGTGAATTTCTCTTCCCGACATAAATCATATATTTAAGTGTGTGTGTTCAAATTAATTTAAACCATTAAATCCACATATTTAGATAGTTGAAATCCGACCAAGCTTTACACATGGGCCTTTTGGGCTAATATGTTAATCACTTAGTAAGATCACAACTCAAAGCAAACAAAAACCTCCTTAGCTAAGACATCGTTGGTTCACTTGCCCCATAAATGACTTTCTTCTCTAGCATCCCACCGTCATCGGGTAAGTGCTAAGGCTTTTGACACCCCATCCGGAGAATAATAATCGAGACGCATGAACTTTTGATGAAAAAGCCTTGTAGACTTTTGCAAATTTTGGTTTAAAAGAAAACTTTGTTTTAAGAAAAGGAAACTTTTACTATTTATTTTCTAACTTGCAACTTAACTATACATTATTAGGCTAGGAACCGGTATCACTTTTCTTTCAACGACACATCGGCCACGCCTTTGACAAGAGCCCGTGTACTTATTATGATACCAACCCTAAATATACATCCTCCACCCTTTCTTTCGATGTCACATCGGGAGCGAACCGACAAATGCCCATGTACTTTATTGCGATGGAGTTTGTATATTAATTATTAACACTAATGATTTATAACTTGCATCCTTTTTATCAACTACATTCTTTTTAAATATTAATTCAACACATTATTTTTGCAAATAGAAAAATTTCGTTTTAGAAAACTAAAGTTTAAGCTTGAACCAAAATTCTTATTTATCAACGATGTTGACTTCATCATCGATAAAGCTTTTTCTCTGAAAATGTTGATTATACTTTTAAGAGTAAAACTCTAATTTGTAAAAATTAAAGAGAACACGTATAATTAATCATTTTAAGAACTTCGGGGAAGAAAAACCACAAGTTATTCTTATAAGCCTTTAAGTTTTCCAAATAAACCTTGTTTAGCATCCTAATTCGTACTCAACACTATCATCTCTTATTCTTTGCAATTTAAAATCTCTAATAAAGAAATTCGTAAAATACTTAGCCTATATAAAATCCAACTCGGCATATTTAAAATCTACTTAAAATTAGCACAAGTCTTTATTTACTAATGATTTCAAGTCTAGCATGTTTAAAATCTACATGAGACTAGCACAAACTATCATCATTAATTGTTAAGGGAAAAGGCTAGAACTCAACACGTTCGATCGGGTCAAAAAATTACTTCTTATTCTTACCAACGGAAAACCTACATTCGTGTCTAAACACTTATTATTATTATTATTATTTTATTTTTTTTGTATATTTTTTTATTAAAAACTTAAAAATTTAAAATTTTTGCTATTTTTGTAGAAAAACGGGTACGTGAGAACAAAACAATAAACAGGTAACATCAAATCGATAGATTCCCTCCCCAAACTAAAACAAAACATTGTCCTTAATGTTTAAGTCGGGTTTCTACGTAAATCTAAGCCGTTTATTAATTATGCAAAGATAAACGTGAATCGATAAGATAAAAGGATATCGGATTTCCCCAAACTAATTTCAAACAAAGGATAAGAAGCTCGAGTGAACCAGGACACAACACCGAATACGAGAGGCTTCAAAATTTGTTGGTTCAATCCTACAAAAATCACAACAAACAACAAACAACGAAAACCAGAAGAGTACAAGCCTCAACACATCACAACACATTTAGAAATTAGAAAGAAGAAAGAAAAAGATAAGCATGGGGTGAACTCCCACGAAGCGGCTTGTTTTTGGTCACCGAGTCGCAAGCTCGACTCGATCCCTGCATTCATTTGTCCTTAGGGAGAGCAAATGGAACTGGCTAAATCTCAATCGGGCTTTCATTAATGTTTGGACAAACATTAAAGCACATGAAAGTTCCATCCCGATGAGAGGCCACCTGCTCTAAGTGAAGAGGAAGAAAAGTCCAAATGATAAATGTGAAGGAATCGACATCTTCAACATTTAAAGATAACACCGTTTCACTTAGGTAAAAATCTTCATTAGGCTTAACAAAATTATTTTTCATAGCCAAAATGGGCTTAAATCTCATGCAAACATCTGGTGGTTCCGGAGGAGGACGAGGAGATGACTGTTCTTTGAGAAATAAGAGAGTCCTAGAGGAAATGTTCTCTATTAAATTCTTCTCCAATGTTACAAGATTTTTATCATGAATGGCATGATAAACTAATATACCTGGTTTGAATACTTTGTCCTCGTTTCCGAGAGAATTCAAGGTAATACTAGTCGACAACTCCGCAGTGAATGGCGAGTCGGAATCTAACAAAGGAGGTGGAAAAATACTTGATTCAGTGGAATCAAGTGCAACGGCTAAGTCCTTTTTTAAATCCTTTGGTTTGGAAAAATGATCATTAAAATCAATTGGATTATCAAAAGTGATTCTTATTGGCATGACAATGGTATTGATTGGAACATCACTTGAAACTTTGTCTTCTTCAATCTTGATTTATTCAACTTCTTGAGGACGAGAAAGAGGTTTTGGTTTTTGATGTAAGTAAGTTGCCAAGAGATAATTTATCTTTTTCCTAATCGAATTTCGTTTCATCATTTTTCCATACAAATCGGACCAACGAGAAAAACATTGACATTTTCCATGAATGATCCTTCTCTCCGGTGAGAGTAGGTGA
>BQNB010071059.1:0-32899 GCA_026074375.1 Tanacetum coccineum | reverse complement strand
AACTGAGGTTACTACTGCTAGTGTAAAAGTTCAGCAGTACTAACTACTTGTTAGTACTGCTGATGCAATTGGCAAAAGCTTAACCAAATTTGCAGGGCAGCCTAGTGAGGTTATACCTGCACTAAACACTCTTGTTGAGTGTGTATAAGCACAAAACAAGCAAGTACCAAGCCTTAGATGGCTTGGTTCAAATTTTATCAAGCAAAAAGAAAAGGTAAAAATACCCTGGTGCTGAGACAGATGCAATAAGCCACAAAGTGATTTTAAACTAAAACTAACTTAGCAAACCTTTTTAAAATTTAATCCATTATGAAAATCTAACTGACCAAAATAAAAACACAAAATAACTTTGACTTTTGAAGGTCAATTAGTACTAATCCAAACACCCCTTAATTTTTATGACAGATTTAACAAAGCTTTGAAAATGAAACCTACTTATCTAAACCATTATACCAGATATCAACGAGTTTTTAACAAACTTAATAAACATGAATTCATAACCTAATAAGCCAAAATCTAAGATCTATTCTTATGCTATCTATTTTTTTGTTTTTATGATTTTTAAGTAAAATAAATGACAAATTAAGATCTAGAATGCTAAGGCTAAGAACAGATAAAGAAACATGATTAATAAGCTCAAACTAATAATAATAAGCACAAATAAGCAATTAGATACTAAATTAAGCAAGATAAGCAATTAAACAGACTTAAGCTAGAAATCTTAAAACAAGAAGAGTAAATGAAGACTTACTAAAAACTTCAGCTAAACAGAAGCTTGTGCTCAAATGAGCTTATCAACAGCTCTGGCTTATCCTAGGATAAGCCAGTAAAGTCCTTGTGAGCCCTTCCATGACTGGCTCACCTTCTAATAAATTAATAAGTCCAATTACAAGGTAATTAAGCTAGTTGATTGATTTGAGTAGATTTATTACTGAATTAAGCTCTATTTCAGCTTAGAGACTGAAACAGCTTTTGAGTAGCTTAAGAGAATTTAGCTTAACAATTTGAAGGAAAATGAGAGCTTATGAAATTAAATAAAAGAGCTTATGAGAGATTAAAAACAACTGATTTTTTCAATAATATAAAGCTTGGTTACAATACATGAAAGGAAAATTACAAAGTTTAAAAGGAAATTAAGCTAAACTTAAAATTAAAAGCTACTCCTAGATATCGTGTGTGTGTGATAGTGTGTGCTATTTATAGCACTCCTCTGAAGCTTCTAGGCTCTAACTTTGGTATCAGAGCTCCTTTTGATCTAAACCGTACAATCTTCAATCATTGGATAATTATACTAGGCCGTTGGATCACATATGTGCACACATGGATTGCCAGCTTGGAAATCCGTGATGTGACACTTGTGTGCTTCTTCTGAGTGTAGATATAGTGCAAAAATTAGCTCCTTGCGTGTTTCTTCACATTGACGTGGCATTCCCCTTGTGGGTTTCTACTAATAAGGTTGATTGATGATGTATTACCCTGCCAACTCATTCTTCTATACTTGAATTACCTTTCATGACCCTCAATTTCGAGTTGCCCCTTGATTTGACTAAAGGTATTATGGTGAAGATGATGAATAGTGTAAACCGATTTTGGCGCCATTTTTCTATAGGTGTGCGTTTGATTTTGTGTTTGACCCGGGGAAAAGCTCGTTTGACTTTGGGCTTCATTTAAGAAATTTGGGCCATGGCTTGGTTTTGGGCTAGGGTAATATGGTTCGGTTATTTGGGTTATTATGAAAAGGGTTAACACCCGTTATCTAAAAGATAACGGGGTTAGGGTTTAGAGTTAATAGTGTAATTTTTTTGGAACTTGGGGAACTTAAATGGAATATTTAGGGATTTGTCCTTTTGTGAGTTGACTTTTCTTTGCTAGGGTTGACTTTCTTTGACTGAGGTTTGACCATTTTTTTTGGCTTTGGCTCTGAATCTTTGGCTTCTCTTGTGCTCTTCCGTTTCTCGGGTCCGTGTTTGCCCGTTTTTGACTGTTTTCTTGTGATTTTTGTCTTATCCGTACCTGCACACACAAAACACAAAAACAAGTATATCTTTGCCATTTTAAGTGTGTTTTGAGTCATTTATGGTCATTTTTGGTATAAACAGATATGTGTATTTTACACTTATATAAATTCCCCAAACTAAACGATTGCGTGTCCTCACGCAATATCACATGCCTTATAACCAAATACCTCGAAACTTCCCCAAACTAAACCTTTAAAAAGTAGCAAAGATTTTTGTTGAGAGAGCTAAGAGATCATAAGTTATAAAACACCCGATTTCCCATTTTCAAAGATTTTCAAAGATTTTTTTTTATTTTTTTATAATTTTTCTTAATAATTTAACTACCTAACTAGACTTATATCTTTGGTGTGACACAATGTATTGATTTTCATTACTTAGTGGAAACTTTTAGGATCAAGAACAAAAAGCATAATAAGTTCTAGAAAAGATAACTTCATCATTCCCGATTTTTCACTTTTCTCATACTAAGCTTAAAAATAAGATCACCGTTAAGTACGAGCTAAGATGCTAAGACTACTTATAATTACAACTTGTGATTTTCTCTTCCCAACAAAAATCATATATTATAATTGTGTAAGCTCAAATAAATTTAAACCATTAAATCCACAAAATTAGATAGTTAAAATCCGACTAAAGCTTACAACATGGGCCTTTTGGGCTAATATGTTAATCCACTTAGGTAGGACACAACCAAAGCAAACAAAAACCTCCTTAGACTAAACATCGTTGGGTTCACTGTCCCATAAATGATTTCATCCTCTAGCATCCCACCGTCATCGGGTAAGTGCTAAGGCTTTTGACACCCCATCCGGAGAATAATAATCGAGACGCATGAACTTTCAATGAAAAAGCCTTGTTGACTTTTGCAAACGTTAGTTCAAAAGAATACATTGGGTTTAGAAGGAAACTTTTACTATTTATTTTCTAACTTGCAACATTATTATTACTATTTACATTATTAGGCTAGGAACCGGTATCACTTTTCTTTCGACGACACATCGGCCATGCCTCCGACAAGAGCTCGTGTACTTATTATGATACCAACCCTAAATATACATCCTCCACCCTTTCTTTCGATGTCACATCGGGAGCGAACCGACAAATGCCCATGTACTTTATTGCGATGGAGTTTGTATATTAAATATTAACACTAAGGATTTATAACTTGCATCCTTTTTATTCACCAACTACATTTTTTTATATATATTAATTCAACATGTTATTTTTGCAAATAGAAAATTTTCATTGTAGAAAACCAAAGTATAAACTTGAACTAAAATTCTTATTTACAAATGATGTTGACTTCATCATCGATAAAGCTTTTTCTCTAAATATGTTGATTAGACTTTTAAAGATGTAAAACTCTAATTTGTAAAATTAAAGAGAACTCTATAATTAATCATTTTAAGAACTTCGGGGAAGGAAAAAACCACAATGTATTCTTATAATACCTTTAAGTTTTCCAAATAAACTTTGTTTAGCATCCTAATTCGTAATCAACACTATCATCTCTTATTCTTTGCAATTTAAAATTTCTAATAAAGAAATTCGCAAATACTTAGCCTATATAAAATCCAACTCGGCATATTTAAAATCTACTTGAGATTAGCACAAGTCTTCATTTACTAATGATTTCAAGTCTAATAGCAAATGTTTAAAGTAACATGAGACGAGCACAAACTATCAATCATTATAAGTTGATTAAGGAGAAAGCTAGAACTCTACACGTTCGATCGGGTCAAAAATTACTTCTTATTCTCACCAACGGAAAACCTACATTCGTGTCTTAACACTTATTATTATTTTTATTTTTTTCTTTTCAACTACTAATATTTTTTATTTTTTTCATTTTTTCCTACAAATAAGATCTTAAAAATTTAAAAATTTTGCTATTTTTGTGGGAAAACGGGTACGTGAGAACAAAACAATAAGCAGGTAACATCAAATCGATAGATTCCCTCCCCAAACTAAAACGAAACATTGTCCTCAATGTTTAAGGTCGGGTTCTACGAAACTCTAAGCCGTTTATTAATTATGCAAAGATAAACGTGAATCGATAAGATGAAAGGATATCGGATCTCCCCAAACTAATATCAAACAAAGGATAGGAAGCTCGAGTGAACCGGGATACAACACCGAACACGAGAGGCTTCAGAAATTGTTGGTTTAATCCTGCAAAATGCACAAATACAAACAAAAAACACAAAGAACGGAAAAGGCTAACCTCAACACATCACAACACATTTTTTAGAAAATAGAAAGAAGAAAGAAAAGGATAAGCATGGGGTGAACTCCCACGAAGCGGCTTGTTTTTGGTCACCGAGTCACAAGCTCGACTCGATCCCTGAATTTAATTGTCCTTAGGGAGAGCAATACTTAGAACAAGAAACTTTCGTTGAAAATGCCACTGGATCTAGATAAGAAAATGGAAAGGTGATGATGCCAAGGTCAAAAATGGTGTCTTCACTCCCGAAGGAGAGAAATAAAGAAAGAAAGAGAATGAAGGTTAAATCGGAAACAAGGGTGGGAAGGGTGGGTAAAATATCGGCCATAAAATCATGAGGTTTAGAAACACCCTTAAACACTTTGGTTATCAAAATACCCGCTTTGGGTTCAAAACATTTCTCAACATCCGGTGGTTCCGGTGGAGGACGAGGAATTGACGGATCATCTTGATGGTCAAGGTTAGGTAACTCATTATCTTCACTATCTTCAACAGGGATAGGAGATACGGGAAGAGACTCGATAATTGAACTTTGATTAGCATGAACATTTTCCTGTGACCGGGAAGTTGAAATCTTACAAAGCACTGTCATAAGACTAAGATATTCTCCAAATTCATGATCATTCCTCGAAGGAAGTGTTAAAAATTCACCGACGAACTCATGGTGAAGAGGATCACTCCATGGAGAAAAAGTAATTGGAGATTCATTTTGTTCTGGTTCATGATCGGAAATCACTTCGGAAGCGAGATTATGGGTAGTATCATCACTAAGCAGATTATCAAGAAAAGTTACGTCTCCTTCTGAATCGAAATAACCTTCCTCAAAATTAGAAGAAACTTCTATGGCTAGAAAAGCATCGATCTCATCAATATCGTCTTCTGGAGCAAAACACTCAACCTTATCGGACAAAGGTGTGTTAAGTAAAACTGGTTCATCGGAAACGTTGGAATTCTTGATCTCGACATCTTCTTCCATTTCATCAAAAAGAGGATTTATGGTGCTAGATTTGAAATTGTCATCAAATTCAAAAAGAGGATTTGAATGATCTTGAAAATTTCCTTCTTGAACATCTTTTTTAAGAAGAGAGTGGAGTTCATCGTATGAACTCCCAAGATTATCACATAGTCTCTTCACCGGAGAAGAACTAGGAGAAGGATCATCAGAATGAGTAGTGGTACTGCCACTAAACGGATCATCTCTTGAGAAATCGATGACAGAAATGGCGTGAACAAAATGCTTATTTTTCTCAGATTTATCGGCATAATAAACAAGTTCTTCCTTTCCTACTCTTAAAGTCAATGTTTCTTCGTACAAATCAATGAGAGCTTTTGCGGTGCGAAGGAAAGGTCTCCCTAAAATAATAGGCACTCTTGGGTCTGGTACAAAATTAACCATGACAAAATCGGCAAGAAAAGTGAAACCATCAACCCTAACTACAACATCCTCGGCTATACCCATTGGGTGCGTAATTGAACGATTGTCAAGCTCGAGAGTCATTCGAGTGGGAGTCAAAGCTCCAAGCCCAAGTTGCTTGTAGATAGAATGAGGTAAAAGATTTATGCTAGCTCCGAAATTGGCTAAAGCACTAGTCCTATCAAGCTCTTGTAAAGAACATGGAATAAGAAATTTTCTTGGATCTTCGAGCTTCTCGAGAACTTTGTTCATGATGATAGCAGAACATTCAGCATTTACGGTTGTGATGGCGATTTCTTTAAGTTTCTCTTTGTTCTTTAGCAACGAGCTTAACCATTTTTTAAATTTCGGCATTTCGATGAGAGCATCTTTCAATCTAATCTCTAAACGGAGTTGTTTGAACATCTTCAAGAACCTACTATGTTGAGCACTTGGTTTATCGTTCTCTCTTACTTTCATCCTCTCGGGATATGGAAGTTTAGATTGATACGAATTAGGTCTTGGAGAATTAGGCTCTTGAATTTCAATATTAACGATTTTCTTTGCTTTTGGTTTTGGGATTTCAATGAAAATGGAATCTTCTTCCTCCGGAGGTGGGACCTGTGCGGTATTTTCTGAACTTGGTTTTTGCACTTTGTCCATTGATGTCTCCGGATTTTGTTCGGGTTCCTTCAAAGGAATAGAAACAACGGGTGTAGGAACAAGAGGAGTCGAAGGTCCTTCACAAGTTTTACCACTTCGTGTGGTTATAGCATTAACATGCTCACGAGGGTTAGTTACGATTTAACTTGGAAGAGTACCCGATTTTGATGTAGAGGCGGAATTGTTGAAATTATTACAAAGACTTGTCAACAAACTCGTAACATTAGCCATTTAATTTTGCAAATTTTGTCCTTAATTTTGAACATTCTTCAATACCGCATCGTTTGCCTTGACGTAGTTATCAAAATCCGTTTTTAAAACACCTTGAATTTGGGGAATAGGAGCTTGATAAGCTGGGGTTTGAATTATTGGAGGTTGGTAACCTTGTCCTTGGTTGAAGTTGCCTCTATGGTTTTGATTCGAATTGAAATTGTTTCCTTGATATCGACTTTGGTTCCCTTGGTTGTTTTGAACATTTGGTTGATTAAAACCGGGTGGTCTCATTTGATTAGCCAAATTAGGAGGATTTCTTTGAACAAAGTTACCAACGGCGGCGGTTTGTTGGAATTGATGAATGTTATCATGAAAAATAGGAATTTCATTCCTTGTTAACGCGATTAATTGTTGAATTATATGGTTTGAACCAATGTAACACAAATTACTCGACTGCTTTGACGTAGAAGGAGTACGTAAATTCTTTTCATAATCATCTTTTCTAATCGGGCTCATTCGTATAATCATTTTATTTCAAGAGAATCGGCTGAGTTGTTGAAATTCAAAAGTAATTTTGAAGGTGTAGATGTAGGAAGAAGAGGAGCATTCGTTCTCACTCTTGGTTCAATTCCAAGACTTCTTGAATAACGAACCTTGGAATTTACTCTCAATAATGGCTAAAAACCATCACTAGAGCATCTTATCTAAATTAATTGCACCAGCGGGAATCTAAGCATCTGATCATTGGGTATTCAAGAATTGTTAGAACGTTTCAAGTTGATGTAATTCCGATAAACCATGATGAGGAATTGATGAACAAAATCATTTGAATCGTTCCCATGCTTTGTTGAAAGTTTCTTCATTTGGTTTGTACAAGAAATTGTGATTTCATTTCGAAGGTAAGTAGTTTTCGAAGGTGGAAAGAATTGGTTTATGAATTTTGAGACAAGATCATCCCACGTTAGAATCAATCGAGGTGGTTCTTTATCTATCCAAGTTCGGGCTTCACCTTCGAGAGAGAAAGGAAAAAACAAAAGCTTAATCGTTGTATTTGGAACTTTCGGATGTCTAAACGTAGAAGTGACTTTGTTGAAAAATCGAAGATGATTATGAGGGGTCTTGGCCTTACCCGTAAAATTGTATTACTTTAACGAGATTAATCATGTTGTTTGAGTTCAAAAATTTTTTATGATTTATTGGAGGTACAACAATTGAATCTTCGTTTACCTCGTTGGGAGCTTGTTAGCATTTGAAGCCATGGTCGTACGATTGTCGGCCATTGGAATCTAGGGTTCCTCAACCAATAATCCGATGTTATTTGTTGTTGTGACGATTTTCGTTTCGAGCTGAGAACGAGTGCGCATGCACTAAATAGAGAAAACAAAGAAAACAAAAAATTACACCATTTTTTGATTTTCTAACAATTTTATTTTAATACGGTTACCAACGGAATGACAACTTTAAAAACAAAAAAGCGAATTACTTCACGGTAACTCTTTTTCCAACTTTTTAAAAATGCTCTTAAGATGAGCTGTCACCTCGTAAATGACTCAAATGTCAAGTTTTTGAATCTTTGGTTCGATTTGATAACTTTTCAAGTTCACCAGAAATCGCAATGATAATACCTCGATTGAGAGTATTATTTGTTGGTGTTATTTTACCAACTTTGTAGATTTTATTTCTTTTTTTTTTAAAGAACAAAAAAATTTATATTTTTGATTTTTTTTTATATTTTTTTATTATTATTTATGATAACTATACTAAAAAGAAAAAGAAAATATTTTTTTATTTTTTATATATTTTTTTTTGAAAATTTGGAAATATTTAACAAAAATGAAACTTTCGAGACTGATCAAGGATCTTCAAACCCAAAATCACAAACGGGTAAACGACGGATTCTTTAAACACAATCCTGGCAGCGGCGCAAACAAATTGATTGATAATTTCTAATACACTATTATTAATTAATAACAAAAGTATTAGCGACTAATTCCAAAAAACAAACAGTAGCCCTCTAGGAAAAATCTTATACAAATATATAATAATAATAATATACGTATGATTACCGGGAAGTATGCTTTCCCGGGTCGTTTCCCCAACGACTTGTGAAATTGAAACCACGCCTTAGTTTGGATAATGATTTGAATAAGAGAAAAGATATTTTTGAATATTTTTTCTTTATTATCTAAAACTACTAAATTAAAGCAACAATTAAAATAAGCACACAAAAACAATTAAACAAATAACGGGAACAAATAAAATGCGACAATTAAGCAAATAAGGCAAAACTAACTCTTAAAAATGCAAACTAAATTTCTAAACCTAAAATAGGACAAAAGAAAATTTTAAGAAAAAGAAAAATATTTTTTTGATTATTTTTGAATTTATTATGAATTAAAAACTAATTTAATCTAATTAAATCCTAAAAAATAGCAAATTAAGTCCTAAAAATTGAGAAAAATGATTTTTAAACTTAGAAAAGTCTAAAATAACATAAAAACTCAGAAAACTATTTTTAACTATTTTTAAAATTAAAATCCTATTTTTAAAATTAAAAATAAAAGCTCAAAAAAGGAAAATAAAAATCTAAAAGGTGTAAAAATGATTTTTCTGAATGTAAAACTAAAAGTAATTTTTATAAAACTAAAAACTATATTTTTTTAAATTTTCTGAAACTTTTTTCTATTTTTTATGATTTTTCGAAAATAAAAACCTTAGAAAAATGATTAAAAATAAAATATAAGCTAGAAAATTATGAAAAATTTAGGAAAAGTCTAAAATGCAACTAAGATCACTAGAAAAATAAAAGGAGCAGCTCAGCTTATCAAATAAGCTGTGAATGTAGCTTATTATGCTACGGCTTATAATGAAAATAAGAAAAGGAAAACGTGCTTATTAATTAAATAGGATGGGACAATAATGAATTGTCCCACCTAGTGCAATGGTAAAACGTGTGTGCAGTGTGTGTGAGGTCCTGGGTTCGAAGGGTGTCTAACACCTTTTTGCTATTTTTTTTATTTTTCACTTTTAACTAAAACTAAAAGTTGGAACTTATTAAGGACACAATTTTAAGCACTTTTAATAAATGGAGCTTAAGCTCAAACTCAAAATTCAGCTCATAAAGAGCTTTTGAAAGTCTGTCTACAGTAAGTGGGCTTTTAAGCTCACTTTTGCTTGTTTTAACTAAAAGCTTTGCACACAGCTTAATTTGAGCTCAATTTAAAAACCAAAAGATGTTCTAAGCAGCTTATAATGTCTACAAGCTAGTTCTAATAAGCTTATTTGGCCACTAACACTCTCCACTATCTAAATTTGAAGATCAAAGTGCTAAACTCAGGAAACAATTCAAAAAGCACAATTTAAAGAAAAGCTCAAATGCTAAATAAGCCAAGTCCTAAGTTGAGCTTATGAAAACTAATTAATCTAATCATAAGCCATAAATTCAAGCAAGAAAATAAGATACTACAACTTAAAATTCAAAATTTAAAAGACTAAATTATATGACTACTGTTTTTGGCTTTTTGACTAATTTTTTGACTTTTTAAGCTAAATTCAACTAAGCAATTAAACTAGAAACTAAAAAGCAAGACCTAAATTATATTAAGCTATGTGTAATCTATAAACCTACTGAATTTTAGATCCTAAGTCCTACTAATACTAACTTAATTGAGGCTTAAGAAGATAGCAGTAGTAACTGAGGTTACTACTGCTGATGCAATTGGTAAAGGGCAAAAACTATTATGCAGGTTACCTTAGTAGTTTTCCTGCACAACACACTCTACCTGAGTGTGCATGAACTCAATACAAATTAAAACAAAGCTCAAAGAGCTTGAATCTGAATTTTCACTAAGCAAAGAAAAGGAGAGAATTTCCCTGGTGCAGGAACACTCCAAATAAGCCCTAACTTTTTATCTTTTGAAATCTAACTTCTGAAAACCCTTTTTCAACTGATCTTTAGTAATTTAAAAGCTGATTTAAGCTACAATCAAAGCTCACTTTGGCTTTAAGAGGTCAAAGTGAGTTATATCAAACACTCCTTTAAAATTTTGACAGATTTAAAAGAGCTTATGAGATTAAAATCTACTTATTAAAACTTGATTACCAGATATTCAGAAGCTTATGACAACCTTAGTAAACACAAATCATCAACTAAATAAGCTAGATTTAAGAACCTAAAAGCTAAACTACTTATTTTTGGTTTTTTATGATTTTTAAGACAAGTAAATGAAAAACTAAGATCTAGAATGCTAAAGCTAAAAACAGATTAAGAAACATGATTAATAAGCTCAAACTAACAGTAATAAGCACAAATAAGCTAGATATTAAGCAGATTAAGCAAATAGTAAACAACTAAGCAATTTTAAAGCTAGGAAATAAAGTCAAGTAAAGTAAATAGGAAACTTACAAAAGTGCTTCAGCTTAACAGAATCTTATAGGCTCTTAGAGCTTATCAACAGCTCTGGCTTATCCAAGGATAAGCCAGTAAAGTCATTGGGAGCTCTTCCATTGTAAGCTCCCCTTCCATAAGCTCTTAAATCAATAAGCAAAGGTATTTAGGTTTAACTGATTTCTAGTTTAAGTATGATTTAAGGACTTGATTAAACAAGCTCAATTACTAGCTTATAGACTAGTAAGAGCTAGATTAAGCTTAAATGAACTTATGAGTGACAGCAGCATGAGTATAAGAGCTTATGACAGATTAAGCTTAAAGAGAAAGAAACTTTTCATTAACTAACTTTTGATTACATTAACTAAATTTGAGTACAATACTTGAAAAAGGGAAATGGAAAATGAAATTTACTCAAGCTAAAACTAAAGCTAATTTAAGCTAAAAAAAATTCTTAAAGCTAAAAACTAGAAAATTAAAAAAGATGCCTTGTGTGTGTGTGAGGTGTGCTATATATAGCCAGCTGCTGAAGGTTCAAGCCTCTTGCTTTCTTCCCACGCTCCTTCTAATCTCACCCCTTGAATTCCTTCAATGATTGGATCTCTAATTATGTTTGTTGGATCATATTTGCACATACGGATTGCCAACGTGGCAATCCGTGATGTGACCCCTGTGCTTCTTTTGAGAGTAGCCCGAGTATAAAAATCCACTCCTTGTATGTTTTCTCATGTCCAACGTAGCATTCCCCTTGTGGGGATTAGCCAATAAGGTGCGTTTGATTACGTTTTAACCTGCCAAGGTGTACTTGAGTACTTGAATTACCTTCTTTAACCCTCAATTTAGCTTTGCCCTTTGTTTTAACCTGTGGGTAAATCGGAGGAGATGATGAACAATGCTTTTGTTCTTGGCGCCTTTTTTTTGTTTTAACTGAAACGGGTAAAAATGGGGGTGAGTTTGGGTGAATGGCAAAATGAGTCCTTGTGTTTATTAAGTGTAAATGTAATACACATCCAAGTGTATAACAACTTTCAAACTTGGCACAATTGAACCCTGGAGTTTTATAAAAAGGGTTATGGGCTTAGGTTTTGGGCCGGGTATGGTTTTGATAGGATTTGGCCCATTAAGCTTAGGGATCATTTGTGTAACTTTGGAAACTTGAGGGACTAGATTTGTAACTTTGGATTTTTGTCCTTTTGTGGTTTGAAGTTGACTAAGGGTTGACTTTTCTGACTTTGGCTTCCTTTTTATGGGCTTATGATTTAGGTAAAGGGTTTTCGGGTATGGTATAAAAGGTTAAGGCCCATTTAGGCTAGGGACTATTTGTAGGGACTGGTTTGGTAACTTTGGATTTGCCTTTTTGTGACTTTGACTTTGGGTTGACAGAGTTGACAGAAGGTTGACTTTTTGACTTTGATTGCTTTCCTTCTGGCTTTTTGCGTGCTCTTTCGTTCTTGTGTTCGTGTTTGCCCGATTTTAACCGTTTTCTTGTTGTTTTTGCTTTATCCGTACCTACACAACAAGAAAGACAAAACAAGCAATATTCAAGTATTTAAAGCACAGTTTTGGTCTTTTTAGGGTTTATTTTGATATAAAATGGATTTGTGTTTTCACAAATATCAAAATTTCCCAAACTAAGCGATTGCGTGTTCTCACGCAATATTATATGCCTTATAACCAAATACCTCAAAACTTCCCCAAACTAAACCTTTGAAAAGTAGCAAAGATTTTTGTTGAGAGAGCTAAGAAATCACAAGTTATAAAACACCCCTATTTCCTATTTTCTAAAACTTTTCCATTTTTTTTAATTGAGATAATTTTGACTTTCGTTATTTTCATAACTGTTAGGGATCATTGAACAAGATGCATTTCGAATCCGAAAATGCCCCAAAAAGGATAAATTCATCGTTCTCGACTTTTCACTTATCCAAACAAAGCTTAAAACAAAATCACAGCTAAATATCAGTAAGGATGCTAACACTACTCATATTTGCAACTTGTGAACTTTTTACTCCCGACATTTATTATATCTTAAGTGAGTGTGCTATCTTGAATTTCAACCATGGATTAACTTTTTGCAACATACTATGCTTTACGTTCCACCTTAGAATAATAAGTTTAAAGGCGAGATCATCCCATGTAGCGACTTTCGTCTCGGCACATCCCAACCTTGCGGCTAAGTGACCAGGCTTTTGACACCCCACAGAGACTAGTATCGGGACTCACGGACCTTAGGTTTCAAAAACTCTCAGGTTTCCCGAATATTCATAGCTTATAAAATAAATAGATAAAAAAAGTTCTAAAGATTTAAAAAGAAATATTAAAATTATCTGTGAAGCTGCTTTTTAAAGCCAAACTACATGAATTGCAAAATCAGCCCTTGAGTTATTATATAACAAGATCGAGTTGGCTTGTGTGACTGTGGTTGCTGAGGTTGACTGTAGAGGGCTGAGGCAAGATACTCTCTGCTTCGGTCTTCTTACTATTCAAACAGAAAGAACAAAACCTAATGACTTCAACAACTGCTTAGTGTTGCTTGCCTTTTTATCATCAGAAGACACAAAAAGGTAATTCCTTGCATTTGAAGGATCCAAGCTGGATAAGGTTATTGCACAGGAAGAGTCGTTCTACAAATTCAAGTTGTACAGAAAGTTTGGACTTTAGTGGTATTTACAATAGGGAAAAAAAGGGCTATAGGCCAATCTAAGTGGGTTTCAGGAATTAAAAAGGATAAAGGTAGGAATTGTATAGATAATAAAGCACGATGGTTTTCTTGTCTTGCTCAAGGGTACAACAAGAAAATGGGATGGACTATAATGAAGTCTTTTGCCCTAGTTGCAAGAATGAAGCAATGTAGGCTATTTTTAGCTTATGCTTCATTTAAAGATTTTTGTGTTTTTTTCATTTTGTTCTTACTTTGTTCTTTTTTTTTTTTGGTGTTATCTATAGCTGGATGTAAAAATGTGATTTTGCTTCGTATGGTGATGGATTGTTAAGAAGTGTGGGTATGATATTGTTCATTATCCCTAACCGAGGATTTGAATAGATCTAGATTTCAGCTAATAGAGTATACAATGGTTTAAAAGCACTGTCATGGTGCTTACTATTAAGCTGCCTAGAGCTGTAGTTTATGAAACCTTGTTGTAGACATGATACTATTGGACAATGGGTTTCAAATGAGGTGGTGATAAAATGACATAGAGTTGCCTTTATTCAGTCAAGAAAGGCAGCAAGGGTGTTATTCTTGATTGTGTCTCAGTGTTTATGTGCGGATGGTATCTCATTCTTGGTTTTGTTCAGAACCAAGATGAGAGAGATATGCTTTGTCATTATATAGTAAGTTGATGCATGAGAAATTCAGATTGAGTTCCTAGTTGGCGAATCTTACATTCTTTTGTGGGATTACAAGTGAGCCACGAAGATAGTACGTTGACATTCATTTATTTAGGTCTGAAGGACAATATGTGTGATAAGAGAATTTTTAAAGAAATATTGGGTTTTTGACATATGTCAGTAGGACTATAAGCACTACCATGGAAATGCTCACAATAAGCCTAAGTTCTGCCTCTCACAGATGATGACGATTGGTGTAATGAAGTGTGGCTGTTATATATGTTCATAGGTGCTATGATTTGGTGTGCATTGATCGGTTAGCTCTTATACATCTTTCAACACCTGACATCATGTTGCAGTGTGTGTTTTTGCTGTTGCGTGCATACCGATATCCATGGTCAAATCCATGAAGGTTATACGCAGCTTCATGTTGTGAATAATAGGGACTTTGTTTAGGTACTTGACAAAGGTCAATCAAATGTTTTGGGCCTTTGGTATCCCATAAAGCTTTCTCTTTTGTGATGTTGTGTAGCTATGTACACTATATATGTGAGATTATGCCTGGAGCACGCTTGGAAAGGAATGTCTAGCACAGCTGAGGTTACTCAATTCCTTGATGTAGATCTTTAATTATCGATGCGAGTTGCAAGAACTGAGATTCGGTGGGTTGTGCAAAGAACACATAAAAGACGTTGGAGTACGTCCGTGGCTGCTTCAATTCTGTTTTATGGACGAAGTACCCCCCTCTCCTTCCCCATTGTGCTTTTAAAAATCAACTACTTGATTTTTTGATTTGAATAGGTATATATTTTCTGCATACCAAACCCCCGACTCCTCCTGTTATTTGACAATACAGTCTTATTTTCAAATCAACTACTTGATTATAGGTATAATTTTATGCATACCAAGATCTTTATTGACAATAACAGTACTATTTTCATAATTAAAAATCCTATTTTTCATTCAAAAACAAAGCATATAGAGATCAGACATCATTTTATTAGAGATTGCAATGAAAAGAAATTGATTCAAATGGTCAAAACCCATACTGACAAGAATGTTGCAGATTTGCTTACAAAAGGTTTTGATGTAAGTAGATTTCAATATTTGATTGTTAGTATTGGAATGATGAATCTTTAAAGTCTTTTATCTCTTTATGTTTTTGTAAAGTTTTGTATAAATTAGTACTGTTATTCATGTCATTAAAGTTTTTGCTGTTAAGTATAATTAGTACTGCTAGTTATACTTAATACTGCTGAGTTACTACTTCAAGTTATACTTAATACTGTTAGGTATAATTAATACTGTGATAATTATGAAAATTGCTATGGCTTGTGTTTTCTTGGTTTTTGGACTAACCTTTTACAGGAAAAGCAAAGAAAAGTGTTAAACTGATAATCGAAAAGCTATTTAGAATGGAATTGGAGTTAATGTTGGTGACTCAAAGTTAATGTTGTTGGGCATAACTTACTACTACTGGGTGAAAGTTAATGTTGTTGAGGGTATTTTCATAAATACTTTGATTAAGGGTTTCTATCGATCCTTTAATCAATTTCACTCTTTTAAACACTCTCTAACTACAAACCCTAAGTTAATTTTATCATCCATTATCAAAACCCAACACAAATGGCGAATCTAAAGTTTGAGGATACTCATAACATGGTCGCATTTTTGTCTAAACCCAAAGAGAGTGATGGGTTTGAACAAATTGTGGATTTTTTGAATGCACACCCTATAAAGTATGCACTAACCATTAATCCCACAATATATATTTCATGTATCGAATAGTTCTGGTCTATTGTCAAGGCTAAAACTATCAATGGGGATGTACCGTTGCATGCTCTAGTAGATGGTAAGAAGATAATCATCACGGAATCAACTGTTAGAAGAGATCCTCAACTAGAAGATGCAGAAGGTGTTAATTGTCTACCAAATTCTACCATATTTAAACAACTTACACTGATGGGGTATGAGAAAATTTCACAAAAGCTAACTTTCTATAAGCCATTCTTTTCCCCACAATGGAAATTTCTGATTCATACTCTTCTACAATGTCTAAGTTCAAAGACTACTGCATGGAATGAGTTTAGTAGCACTATGGCATCTGCAATTATCTGTTTGGATACAAATCAGAAGTTTAACTTTTCAAAATACATTTTTAAAAGTATGATTAGAAACTTGGATAATTTGTCTGGCAAATTTTTGATGTAACCAAGGTTTGTACAAGTGTTTTGGAACAACAACTTGATGATCTGTCAAATCATAAGAGAATTTATATTGCACCCTCTTACACTAAAAAGATATTTGGAAATATGAAAATGGTAGGCAAAGGTTTTTCTAGTAGAGTAACACCTTTATTTCCAGCAATGGTGGTACAAAACCAATCAGAATTGAGTAAAGGTTCAGCAAATCCAACTGATCCCCATCACATACCCACCATTATTCAATCATTAACTCAACCTCAAAAGACACAAAAACCTAGGAAGCCTAAAATAAAGGACACTCAAGTACCTCAGCCTAGTAATCCTAGTAAAAATGTTGCAGATGAGGCTTTCCATAAGGAGTTGGGTGACAGTTTGGTGAGGGCTGCCACTATTGCTTCTAGCTTAGAAGCAGAGCAAGACAGTGTAACATAATTAAGACCTGATCCAAGGCAACACCTAATGAATCTAGTTCCTTAGGAACTACTTCAGGTGGTGGTCCCAGGTGCCAAGAAACCATGGGGGATACTACTGCTCGAACTAGGTTTGAGAGTGTATCTAAACATTCTAATGATTCACTGCTCGCAAGAGGTAACACACTTTGAAGTAACGAGGATAGACTTAAACTTAATGAATTGATGGAACTATGTACCAATTTATAAAAGAAGGTTCTTGATTTGGAGAAAACAAAGACCACTCAAGCTAATGAGATTGCTAGTTTGAAAAGGAGGGTCAAGAAGCTTGAAAAGAAAAGAAGTTCAAGAACTCATAAGCTGAAGAGACTATACAAAGTTGGTTTGACAACTAGGGTAGAATCCTCTGGTGATGAAGAAGATTTGGGTGAGGATGCATCCAAACAGGGGAGGAGGATTAATGCTATTAATGGAGATGAAGACATTATCCTGGTTAATGTTCAAGATGATGCTGATAATGAGATGTTTGATGTGAATGTTTTAAATGGTGAAGAGGTGTTTGTTGCAGGGCAAAATAAAAATGTTGTTGAAGAAGTAGTTGATGCTGCTCAAGTTAGTACTGCTGCAACAACTCTTACAATAACTACTGAATAAATTACTTTGGCTCAAGTACTTGAAGCATTAAAAACATCAAAACCCAAGGTGAAAGAGATTGTTTTTCAAGAGCCAATTAAATCTATAACAATAACAACAATTTCTTCACAACAATCACAGGACAAGGGTAAAGGAATAATGATAGAAGAACCTGTAAAGCCTATGAAGAAGAAAGATCAAATCAGTTTTGACGAAGAAGTTGCTTTAAAGTTACAAGCTGAATTTGATAAAAAAGAAAGACTTGCAAGAGAGAAAGCTGAAAAAGAAAAAGAAGCTAATATTGCTTTGATTGAAGAATAGGATGATATTGAAGCAAAGATTGATGCTGATTATCAATTGGCTGAAAGAATGCAAGCACAAGAACAAGAAGAGTTATCTATTGAAGAAAAGGCGACATTATTTCAACAACTCTTAGAGAAAAGAAGAAAATATTTTGTAGCTAAAAGAGCAGAAGAGAGAAGAAACAAACCACCAACAAAAGCTTAACAAAGACGAATAATGTGTACTTACCTAAAGAACATGGAAGGATGCAAGCTCAAAAATTTGAAGTTGAAAGATTTTGATTCTATTTAAGAGATGTTTGACAGAGCTTTCAAAAGGGTAAATACATTTGAAGACTTTAGAACAGAGCTAGTGGAAGGCAAAGAAAAGAGAGCATGAGCAGAGCTGGTATAAGAGAGTACAAAGAAGCAAAAGGTAGAAGATGACAAAGAAACAACAGAGATTAAAAAGTTAATAGAAATCATTCTAGATGAAGAAGAAGTAACAATTGATGCTATACCTTTAGCTGTTAAGTCTCCAAGTATTATTGGCTGGAAGATTCATAAAGAATGAAGAAAAAGCTATTATCAAATAATGAGAGCTGATGGAAAGTCTCAAATGTACATTATCTTTAGTCATATGCTTTAAAGTTCTAGCAGGGAAGATTTAGAAGATTTGTACAAGTTGGTAAAAGCTTAATATAAGTCAACAAGACCAGTGGAAAACTTAGATTTGTTATTATTGGGAGATTTGAAAACAATGTTTGAACCTCATGTTGAAGAAACAGTATGGAGAAATCAACAAGATTACAAAGTATTGGATTGGAAGTTGTATGACTCCTGTAGAGTACATTCCTTGCGGATGCAACATGTTCATATTTATATGTTGGTAGAGAAGAAGTATCCTCTTATACCATCTACACTTTCAATGATGTTGGAAAAGAAGCTTCAAATTGATTATGAAAGTGAAATGGCTTATCAGCTTCTTAAATTCATCGTGCAACAACTTAAGAAGTAAAGAAGTGTTTGGAAGCATCCTCCTGGTGTTGATGAAGCTTTAAATGAAGAAACTTAATGATTTTGAAGAAGAATATCAAGTTTAGGGGAGGATTGTTAGGATTAAAAGTCTTCTTGATGTTGTTGGAATTACTGTTGCTCAAGTTTATGTTAATGCTGGTACAAAAGTTAATGCTGCTAGTGAAGTTACTACTGCTAGTACAAAGACTGCTTAAAGTTAATGCTGCTGAAGAATTACTACTGCTCAAGAAAATATTCTAAGTAGTTAGTACTGCTAGTATTAAGTTAGTACTGCTAGTGTAAGTTAGTACTGTTTGTTAGTACTACTTACTTGATATGTATTAATTATTTATAGAAAAGATTTTATATACCTAGGAAAGTATTGTAAGCCGAGTAAGACTCCTTGGTGTATAAAAGGAGGTCCTAGGGAATAGAGATTGACACACCAATACATACTAAACCAAAACCAAATCAATCTTAGTCGTATCTTTTATAGCTTTAAGGTCTTTGTAACCCTAATACTTTAAGAGTATTCGTATTATTATCATTAGAATATTGGAGCTTATTTATTGAATTGTATGTTCATAGTTTTACTGTTTCATTGATAATTCTTCTTAATATTAAAGAATATATTTCGAAAAATCTTTAATACATTCAAACAAATATTTTATTATAGTTGTGTAAGATTTATCTAATATAACTAAACCTTAAACAAGCAGTCATAGGGCATAGAGATTGACACACCAATACGTACCAAACCAAAACCAAATCAATCTTAGTCGTATCTTTTATAGATTCAAGGTCTTTGTAACCCTAATACTCTGAGAGTATTCATATTATTATCATTATAATATTAGAGCTTATTTATTGAATTGTATGTTCATCGTTTTACTGTTTCATTGATAATTCTTCTTAATATTAAAGATTAGATTCCGCATAATCTTTAATACATTCAAACAAACCTTTTATTATAGTTGTGTTAGATTTATCTAATATAACTAAACCTTAAACAAGCATAAGGAATTCGATCTATTGAAGTGGGATCAACAAGTCTTGTACCCGAGAGATCAAGCCTAGATCATTGGGGATCTAGTTGGAGTTTTGGTTATACTTCTAAGGGGAAGTTCTTAGAGATCATAGGTTAAGTCGAATCACGGGTTCTTAGGGGTGGATTCCGAGGGTGTAATACCGTAGGGAGTAGCTCTTCTTTGTGAGCACCAATCTTAGTGCATATCAGTGGAGTGAATTGTAATACGGTTTATAGTCCACCATAAGGATTATACTAGGAATATAATAGGTTTTATGGATTCGCAACTGGACGTATGGAAGGACTAAACCCCCATTCCCGAACCAATAGATATCGTGGTGTCTGTCTCTCTCTCTCTTTACTTATTGTTATCATTGCAAAGTAGATTAGTACACCACTCGGTTCCTTCGAGACTTGAAGTTTTGTAAACTTTAAAGAAGTCAAGAAAATCATATTCCCCCTCCTCTACGGTTCTACATTATGCATAGACATCATCCTCGGGAGTTTCAAACCTTTTTATAAGACGCATCTCATGTTAGATGTTATAAACCTTATCAACAAATTCCGAAAGCAAAGCTTTAAAATCCATTTGTTAAAGGACAAAGAAATTGACAACGGGATTTATAACAACTTACACGATGTCCAAGTTCCTTGAAAGGTTTTCTAAACCCGTCAACATAGAAATTTTTTAGTTGTCATAAATCAAACATACGTACGTATAAAAAGTTGTTAGCCACATCTCGAGCAATTAATATGCGAGAACTGTATCTAATTTTAACTTACTTCTAATCTATCATAATACGATGTCGGCTTGGCAAACCCAAACCGCAGTCGTTTGCTTTGCTATTGAATAAAAGGGTGATTTAATTTTTTTATATAGATTTAATTTTGGAATATGAAATTAATTGAAAACCTTTATATTCAAAAAGACATATGACATTTAAGGTCAGAAGTATGCACTTGTTAGGGATGCAAAATGACAAACAGAGAGGAAACACCCACCACAATCGCGCTATTATAAAATTATTCAGAAAACTGCCTATTTAATTAAAAATGTTTGAATACAAATAACCGTTGCGTCTTTCACGCTCAAAATGTAAACGAAGTATCTTAGCGCTATTTTTTAGAATACTAATTAAAACGACGACATGTAAGGCTGAGGATTATTTATAAGTAGGATCTAAACCCTAAACCCTAAACCAGCATGAAAGATACCATATCTAAACATGCATTTTTAGTATTTTTGCATATATCAAGTACCCTCAAAGCTTTTTCAAATTCATTCACATACACATTGTTAGGGCCAAATTTGACCTTAGTTTCTAAGCCTTCAACTGATTCCATTAGTATCAAAGATGCATTAATAAAAAATAATGACAAATCAGATGAATAACAAATTACTCTAAAAAACCTGGATAACCATTTACTAATATTGATAAAGCGCATCATACACAAATATTTCTAGTCATGGCAATTCCAAGCTATAATGTCATTTGTAGGCTCTACCACATACCACAATGGCTGCACACCATGGTTTTAATTTATGCCAATTAGTCATCGAACGAACAAATCATTATTGCGAACCAAGTTGTTGATCCCAAGCCTTGATCGATTCTTTACCTTGTTAAGAGTATGTTACCTTGGATGAATCCAAAATAACAATGGTTGAGACTTTGGTATTGTTAAGAAAGAGTTTGTCAAATCTAAACAACAAGAAAAAACTGCTAGGAAAACTATTAAACAAGTTGAGCATCAAAGGCAAAACACTCACAGTCCAAGAGGCAATCAAAGAAATTAGAACAATATGATGTCTCAAAAACTAAGAAGCAAATCTAAGATGTTTAATAAGGCATGTTATGTGTGCGGAAGCTTTGATCATTTGCATGTTGATTGCAATTACCATCAAAAATAGTTTCAAAATCAAAGGATGTAAATACCGTTTCGACATGCTCAAAGGGTGAATATCTAACTTTGATATTAAAAGACTATCCATTGTGCTAAAAAGAACATGGTTCTAAGAGCAGTACTAATGAAGTCTGGTTTAGTATCAGTTAATACTGCTAGACAAGTTAATGCTGCTCACTCAAAAACAACAGTGAATGCTGCTAGACCAATGTCATATCTTTCTAAAACAGCACATTCAACTGTTAAGAGGCCCATTTATAAGAACATAGCATTTAAAAACAGTAATATTAATTAAAGGGTTAATACTGTTAGGGATAAAAAAAATTAATACTGCTAGGCCAAAAGTAGTAGTTAATGCTGTTAAAGGAAATAATGATGTTAAGGCCTCAGCTTGTTGGGTTTGGAAACCAAAGCATAAAGTTTTAGACCATGTTTCTAAACATAACAGTGCATCAATCACCCTAAAAAAGTTTGATTATATTGATGCACAAGGCAGATCCAAGTCAGTGATGGCTTGGGTCCCCAAAAGAAACTGATTTTCTTATCTAATGTGCAGGGTAATTTAAAAATAGATTTATAGGATCAAGGAGTGATTGATAGTGGATGCTCAAGGCACATAACTGGAAACATGTCCTATCTTACAAACTATGAAGAGATAGATAGAGGATATGTTGCTTTTAGAGGGAACCCCAAAGGAGGGAAAATCACAAGAAAATGTACCATTAAAACTGGTAATCTAGATTTTAAAAATGTGTATTTTGTGAGAGAGTTAAAGTTTAATCTCTTTAGTGTCTCACAAATGTGTGATAAAAAGAATAGTGTTCTTTTTAATGACACTGAATGTATTATTTTATCTCCAAACTTTAAGTTAATTGATGAAAGTCAAGTTTTACTTAGAGTTCCTAGAAAGAACAATATGTATAGTGTTGATTTAAAGAACATAGTTCCTAAAGGAGGTTTAACTTGCCTTTTTGCAAAATCCACATCTGATGAATCTAAACTTTGGCATAGAAGGCTAGGTCACTTAAATTTTAAAACCATGAATAAATTGGTTAAGGGAAATCTTGTAAGAGGTTTACCTTCCAAACTTTTTGAAAATGATCAAACATGTGTTGCTTGTCAAAAGAGAAAGCAGCACAGAGCCTCTTGTAAGTCCAAAACAGAGAACTTAATCAGTCTTCCTTTACATTTGTTGCATATGGACTTATTTGGTCCAACATTTGTAAAAAGACTTATGAAGAAAATGTATTGCCTAGTTGTCAGAGATGATTACAGTAGGTTTACATGAGTTTTTTTCTAGCTACTAAGGATGAGACTAGTGGCATTCTTAAGTCCTTTATAACTGGGATAGAAAATCTAGTAGATCACAAGGTTAAGATAATTAGATGTGATAATGGAACTGAATTCAAAAACAGAGAAATGAATCAGTTTTATGAGAAGAATGGTATTTTAAGACAATTTAGTGTAGCTAGAACTCCTCAACAAAATGGAGTTGCTGAGAGGAGGAATAGGACACTAATTGAGGCTGCTAGGACTATGCTAGCTGATTCTAAGTTGCCAACTACTTTTTGGGCAGAAGCAGTTAATACTGCTTGCTATGTGCAAAATAGAGTGTTAGTAGTTAAGCCTCATAACAAGACCCCATATGAACTTTTTCATGGTAGAACACCAACTTTAAGTTTTATGAGACCATTTGGGTGTCTTGTTACCATTCTTAATACCATAGATCACTTAGGCAAATTTGATGGTAAGGCTGATGAAGGTTTCTTTGTTGGATACTCTTTGAATAGTAAAGCCTTTAGAGTATTCAATAGTAGAACAAGGATAGTGGAAGAAAACTTGCATATTAGGTTTAGTGAGAGTACACCTAATGTTGTAGGTAGTGGACCAGATTGGCTATTTGATATTGATGCACTAACAAGAACAATGAATTATGAGCTAATTGTTGCAGGTACACAGTCGAATGGTTTTTATAGGTACAAAAGCAAGTGATAATGCAGGTCAAGCTAAAATGGAGACATAACCTGTCAAAGATTACATTTTGCTTCCAATATGGACTGCTGATCCACCATTTTCCCAAGATCCAAAGAGTTCTCATGGATTGTGGATCCACAACCTTCAAGATGTATGATGAAAAGAAGGATGATTACGAATCAAGGAAAGATAGTGAATGTAAAGATCAAGAGAAGGATAATAATGTTAACAGTACTAACACTGTTAATGCTGCTGGCATAAATGGGGTTAATGTTGTTGGTGGAATAACAAGTATTAAACTTCCATTTGATCAAAATATGCATGCTTTGGAAGATTATAACATATTTGACTTCTCAAGAAATGATGAAGATGATGGTGCAGAGGCTGACATGAACAATTTGGATACAACAATCCAAGTTAGTCCTAATCCAACTATAAGAATTCATAAAGATCATCCTCTTGATCAAGTGATTGGAGATTTGCAATCAGCTACACAAACAAGAAAGATGTCAAAGAATTTGAAGGAACATGGGTTTGTTAGTACTATTCAACAAAGAACAAACCATAAAGACCTTTAAAACTGCTTGTTTGCTTGCTTTTTATCACAGGAAGAACCCAAAAAGGTAATTCATGCATTGAAGGATCCAAGCTGGATAGAGGCTATGCAGGAAGAGCTTCTACAATTCAAGTTACAAGAAGTTTAGACTTTAGTGGATTTACCAAATGGAAAAAGGGCTATAGGCTCTAAATGGGTTTTCAGGAATAAAAAGGATGAAAGGGGAATTGTGATAAGAAATAAAGCAAGATTGGTTGCTCAAGGATACACACAAGAAGAAGGGATTGACTATGATGAAGTCTTTGCCCCTGTTGCAAGAATTGAAGCAATTAGGCTATTTTTAGCTTATGCTTCATTTAAAGATTTTGTGGTGTATCAAATGGATGTAAAAAGTGATTTTCTCTATGGGAAGATTGAAGAAGAGGTGTATGTATGTCAACCACCAGGATTTGAAGATCTAGACTTTCCTGATAGAGTATACAAGGTTGAAAAAGCACTGTATGGACTACATCAAGCTCCTAGAGCTTGGTATGAAACCTTGTCAACATATCTGTTGGACAATGGGTTTCAAAGAGGGAAAATTGACAAGACCTTATTCATCAAAAGGCACAAAGGTGATATTTTGCTGGTCTAAGTTTATGTGGATGATATCATCTTTGGTTCAACAAAGAAGGAGTTATGCTTTGCATTTGAGAAGTTGATGCATGAGAAATTTCAGATGAGTTCTATAGGAGAACTTACATTCTTCTTGGGATTACAAGTGAAGCAGAAGAAGGATGGCATATTTATTAGTCAAGATAAATATGTTGAAGAAATTTTAAAGAAATTTGGGTTTACAGAAGTCAAGACTGCAAGCACACCAATGGAAACTCAAAAGCCTCTGCTCAAGGATGAAGATGGTGAAGAAGTGGATGTTTATATGTATAGGTCAATGATTGGTTCATTGATGTATCTTACATCTTCAAGACCTGACATCATGTTTGTAGTGTGTGCATGTGCTAGATACCAAGTCAATCCAAAGGTTTCACATCTTCATGCTGTGAAAAGGATTTTTAGGTACTTAAAAGGTCAACCAAAATTGGGCCTTTGGTATCTAAAAGATTCTCCTTTTGATTTGGTAGCATACACTGATAGTGATTATGCTGGAGCAAGCTTGGATAGGAAGTCTACAACAGGAGGTTGTCAATTTCTTAGATGTAGATTAATATCATGGCAGTGCAAGAAACAGACAGTGGTTGCAAATTCCACAACATAAGCTGAGTATGTGGCTGCTTCAAGTTGCTGTGGACAAGTGCTTTGGATTTAAAATCAACTACTTAATTATGGGTACAATTTTATGCATACCAAGATCTTTATTGACAATAACAGTACTATTTGCATAATTAAAAATCCTGTTTTTCATACAAAAACAAAGCATATAGAGATCAGACATCATTTTATTAGAGATTGCAATGAAAAGAAATTGATTCAAATGGTCAAAATCCATACTGATAAGAATGTTGCAGATTTGCTTACAAAAGCTTTTGATGTAAGTAGATTTTAACATTTGATTGTTACTATTGAAATGATGAATCTTTAAAGTCTTTTATCTCTTTATGTTTTTGTAAAGTTTTGTATGAATTAGTACTGTTATTCATGTCATTAAAAGTTTATGTTGTTAAGTATAATTAGTACTACTGGTTATACTTAATACTGCTGAGTTACTACTATTAGTTATACTTAATACTGTTAGGTATAATTAATACTGTGATAATTGTGAAAATTGCTATGGCTTGTGTTTTCTTGGTTTTTGGACTAACATTTTGCAGGAAAAGCAAAGAAAAGTGTTAAATTGATGATGGAAAAGCTGTTTAGAATGGAATTAGAGTTAATGCTGGTGACTCAAAGTTAATGCTGCTAGGCATAACTTACTACTGTTGGGTTACTACTACTGGGTGAAAGTTAATGCTGTTGAGGGTATTTTCCATAAATACTTCGATTAAGGGTTTCAATCAATCATTTAATCGATTTCAATCTTTCAAATACTCTCCAATTACAAACCCTAACTCAATTTTATCATCCATTATCAAAACCCAACACAAATGACGACCCTAAAGTTTGCTGATACTCATAATATGGTCGCATTTTTGTCTAAACCCACAGAAAGTGATGGGTTTGAACAAATTGTGGATTTTTTGAATGCACACTCTATAAGGCATGCATTAACGATCAATCCTACAATATACATTTCTTGCATCGAACAGTTCTGGTCTACTGTCAAGGCAAAAACTATCAATGGGGAAGCACAGTTACATGCCCTAGTAGATGGCAAGAAGATAATCATCACTGAATCAACTGTTAGAAGAGATCTTCAACTAGAAGATGCAGAAGGTGTTGATTGTCTACCAAATTCTACCATCTTTGAACAACTTACACTGATGGGGTATGAGAAAATTTCACAAAAGCTAACTTTCTATAAGCCATTCTTTTCCCCACAATGGAAATTTCTGATTCATACTATTCTACAATGTCTAAGTTCAAAGACTACTGCATGGAATGAGTTTAGTAGTACTATGACATCTGCAATTATCTGTTTGGCTACAAATCAGAAGTTTAACTTTTCAAAATACATTTTTGAAAGTATGATTAGAAACTTGGATAATTTGTCTGGCAAATTTTTGATGTATCCAAGGTTTGTACAAGTGTTTTTGGATCAACAACTTGATGGGCTGCCAAATCATAAGAGAATTTATATTGCACCCTCTCACACTAAGAAGATTTTTGGAAATATGAGAAGGGTAGGCAAAGGTTTTTCTGGTAGAGTAACACCTTTATTTCCAACAATGGTGGTACAAAACCAATCAGAATTGGGTGAAGGTTCAGCAAATCCAACTGATCCCCATCACACACCCACCATTATTCAATCATCATGCTTGTTTGCTTGCTTTTTATCACAAGAAGAACCCAAAAAGGTAATTCATGTATTGAAGGATCCAAGCTGGATAGAGGTTATGCAGTAAGAGCTTCTACAATTCAAGTTATAAGAAGTTTGGACTTTAGTGGATTTACCAAATGGAAAAAGGGCTATAGGCACTAAGTGGGTTTTCAAGAATAAAAAGGATGAAAGGGGAATTGTGATAAGAAATAAAGCAAGATTGGTTGCTCAAGGGTACACACAAGAAGATTGCCAAGAAACCATGGGGGATACTACTGCTCGAACTAGGTTTGAGAGTGTATCTAAACATTTCAATGATTCACTGCTCGCAAGAGGTAACACACTTCAAAGTGATAAGGATAGACTTAAACTTGAGGAATTGATGGCACTATGTACCTCTTTACAAAATATAGTTCTTGATTTGGAGAAAACAATGACCTCTCAACATAATGAGATTGTTAGTTTGAAAAGGAGGGTCAAGAAGCTTGAAAAGAAAAGAAGTTCAAGAACTCATAAGCTGAAGAGACTATACAAAGTTGGTTTGACAGCTAGGGTAGAATCCTCTGGTGATGATGAAGATTTGGGTGAGGATACATCCAAACAGGGGAGGAGGATTAATACTATTGATGCAGATGAAGACATTATCTTGGTTATTGTTCAAGATGATGCTGATAATGAGATGTTTGATGTGAATGTTTTAAATGGTGAAGAGGTGTTTGTTGCAGGGCAAAATGAAAATATTGTTGAAGAAGTAGTTGATGCTGCTCAAGTTAATACTGCTGTAATAACTGTTACAATAACTACTGAATATATTACTTTGGCTCAAGTACTTGAAGCATTAAAAACTTCATAACCCAAGGTGAAAGAGATTGTTTTTCAAGAGCCAAGTAAATCTACAACAATAACAACAATTTCTTCACAACAATCACAGGACAAGGGTAAAGGAATAATGATAGAAGAACCTATAAAGCCTATGAAGAAGAAAGATCAAATTAGTTTTGACGAAGAAGTTGCTTTAAAGTTACAAGCTGAATTTAATAAAGAAGAAAGATTTACAAGAGAGAAAGCTGAAAAAGAAAAAGAAGCTAATATTGCTTTGATTGAAGAATAGGATGATATTCAAGCAAAGATTGATGCTGATTATCAATTGGCTGAAAGAATGCAAGCACAAGAACAAGAAGAGTTGTCTATTGAAGAAAAGGCTACATTATTTCAACAACTCTTAGAGAAAAGAAGAAAACATTTTGCAGCTAAAAGAGCAGAAGAGAGAAGAAACAAACCACCAACAAAAGCTTAACAGAGACGAATAATGTGTACTTACCTAAAGAACATGGAAGGATACAAGCATAATAATTTGAAGTTGAAAGATTTTGATTCTATTTAAGAGATGTTTGACAGAGCTTTCAAAAGGGTAAATACATTTGAAGACTTTAAAATAGAGCTGGTGGAACGCAAATAAAAGAGAGCAAGAGCAGAGCTGGTATAAGAGAGTACAAAGAAGCAAAAGGTAGAAGATGACAAAGAAACAGCAAAGATTAAAAAGTTAATGGAAATCATTCCAGACGAAGAAGAAGTAACAATTGATGCTATACCTTTAGCTGTTAAGTGTCCAAGTATTGTTGGCTGGAAGATTCATAAAGAATGAAGAAAAAGCTATTATTAAATAATGAGAGCTGATGGAAAGTCTCAAATGTACATGATCTTTAGTCATATGCTTAAAAGTTCTAGCAGGGAAGATTTAGAAGATTTGTAAAAGTTGGTAAAAGCTGAATATAAGTCAACAAGACCAGTGGAAAACATGGATTTGTTATTATTGGGAGATTTGAAAACAATGTTTGAACCTCATGTTGAAGATACAGTATGGAGAAATCAACAAGAGAGTATTCGCATTATTATCATTAGAATATTGGAGCTTATTTATTGAATTGTATGTTCATCGTTTTACTGTTTCATTAATAATTCTTCTTAATATTAAAGATTAGATTCCGCATAATCTTTAATACATTCAAACAAAGATTTTATTATAGTTGTGTAAGATTTATCTAATATAACTAAACCTTAAACAAGCAGTCATAGGGCATAGAGATTGATTTCACAACACCATACATACCAAAACCAAAACCAAATCTAATCTTAGTCGTATCATTAGTATATAGATTCAAGGTCTTTGTACCCTAATACTCCTCTGAGAGTATTCCGCATTATTATCATTATAATATTAGAGCTTATTATTGAATTGTATGTTCATTGGTTTTACTGATTTGCATCATTGATAATCTTCTTAATAATTAAAGATTAGATTCTTCTGCAAATCATAATACATTCAAGATCAAACAAAGCTTTTATTATAGTTTTTGTTAGATTTATCTATATAACTAAACCTTAAAAAACAAGCATAAAGAAGGAATCGATCATAATTGAAGTGGGGATCAACAAAGAGCAAAGCAAAGAGTCCTTGTAGAGAGTCTTTTTGAACCCCACCCCCCACCTAACCCCGAAGATCAAGCCTAGATCAGTGGGGGTGTTCTAGTTGGAGTTTTGGTTTAATTTTGGTTATACTTCCAAGGGGAAGTTCTTAGAGATCATAGGTTAAGTCAAATCACGGGTTCTTAGGGATGAATTCCGAGGGCGAAATACCGTAGGGGGTAGCTCTTCTTTGTGAGCGTCGATCTTAGTGCATATCAGTGGAGTGAATTGTAATACGGTTTATAGTCCACCATAAGGATTATACTAGGAATATAATAGGTTTTGTGGATTCGCAACTGGACGTATAGAAGGACTAAACCCCCATTCCCGAACCAATAGATATCGTGGTGTCTGTCTGTCTGTCTCTCTCTACTTATTGTTATCATTGCAAAGTAGATTAGTACACCACTCGGTTCCTTCAAGACTTGAAGTTTTGTAAACTTTAAAGAAGTTAAGAAAATCATATTCCCCCCTCCTCTACAGTTCTACATTGTGCATAGAAATCATCCTCAAGAGTTTCAAACCTTTTTATAAGACGCATCTCATGTTATATGTTATAAACCTTATCAACAAATTCCGAAAGCAAAGCTTTAAAATCCATTTGTTAAAGGACAAAGAAATTGACAACGAGATTTATAAGAACTTACACGATGTCCAAGTTCCTTGAAAGGTTTTCTAAACCTGTCAACGTAGAAATTTTTTAGTTGTCATAAATCAAACATACGTACGTATAAAAAGTTGTTAGCCACATCTCGAGCAATTAATATGCGAGAACTGTATCTAATTTTAACTTTCTTCTAATCTATCATAATACGATGTCGGCTTGGCAAACCCAAACCGCGGTCGTTTGCTTTGCTATTGAATAAAAGGGTGATTTAATTTTTTTTTATAGATTTAATTTTGGAATATGAAATTAATTAAAAACCTTTATATTCAAAAAGACATATGACATTTAAGGTCAGAAGTATGCACTTGTGAGGGATGCAAAATGACAAACAGAGAGGAAACACCCACCACAATCACGCTATTATAAAATTATTCAGAAAACTGCCTATTTGATTAAAAATGTTTGAATACAAATAACCGTTGCGTCTTTTACGCTCAAAATGTAAACGAAGTATCTTAGCGCTATTTTTTAGAATACTAATTTAAACGATGACATGGCTCTAAACCCTAAACCAGCACGAAAGATACCATATCTAAACTTACATTTTTAGTATTTTCGCATATATCAAGTACCCTCAAAGCTTTTTTCAGATTCATTCACATACACATTGTTAGGGCCAAATTTGACCCTAGTTTCTAAGCCTTCAACTGATTCCATTAGTATCAAAGATGCATTAATAAAAAATATTGACAAATCAGATGAATAACCAATTACTCTAAAAAACCTGGATAACCATTTACTAATATTGATAAAGCGCATCATACACAATTTTTTCTAGTCATAGCAGACCGCAATGGCTTTACCACAAATGTCATTTGTAGGCTTTACCACAGACCGCAATGGCTGCACACCATGGTTTTAATTTATTCCATCTGGTCATCGAATGAACAAATCATTATAGCGAACCAAGTAATATCCAAAATAGATCTCCACGCCACTACCATAAACCATAAATTTACACTTATAACAGCCTTCATTTGGAGGACGCAAAATTAGAATAGCCAATCAAACCAAAACGTTTAAGGTAGTGACTGAAACCTTTTCACTACCATAACCAAACCCCTTAAGCCAATGGAAGCTTCCACTTTTACAAATCTGAGATCTCAACGCTCCAATAGAAAACTACCAAAATCCCAATCATGTAAGTTTTAAATTGGTAACAATGGTTCCAAATTATAAATTTATCAGGGGCTCGACTCAGATGTCATAGACCCTAAACCAACATGAAAGATACTCATATCTAAACATACCTTTTTAGTTTTTTTTACGTTTATCAAGTACCCTCAAGGCTATTTTAGATTAATCCACATCACATTATTGGAGCCAAATTTGATCCTGGTATCTAAGCCTTCCATTGATTCCATTGGTATCAATCCTGCATTAATAAAAAATACTAACAAATCAGATGAATAACATGGATAACCATTTACTAATATTTATAAAGCGCAACATACACAAATGTTTCTTGTCATGACACATCCAAGCTATAAAGTCATTCGTAGGCTTTACGAGTGACCGCAATAGCTGCTAACCATGGTTATTATGGAAACTAAAAGGGGGGTTGAATAGTTTTTACCGTTTTAAAATTAAAACTTAGATTGTCGACTTATGTGAATTCAAGAGATATACACAAGTGTATATGATAGCGATTCAATAAGTAAATAAACAATCTACGAAATGTAAGCAAGTAAAGATAAGAAAGATCAAACCGATGACATAATGATTTATAGTGGTTTGGCTATAAAGCTCCTATTCACCCTACTCCACTCCCCAAGTACGTAACTTAAGAGTTATCTTCACTAAGTCAACAAGCTCCCTTTAGGCGGAGAAAACCGTACACATCACTTACACTTTTTCTGGTACTAAGCTAAATACCGAGTTCTACTTCGAGATAGAACCAATCTAACACACTATGTATTTTAAGGCATAAATACTAACCTATCATACACATATGATACACACAACACCCAACACAAGATATACAAGATGAATGATTATCACAAACGTGATGACACAACTAAACTATTAACACTTGAAGCTTGACGTCTTCTTGAGTATTCTTCACTAAAGAGTGGAATGAGTTGATCACTTGTAATAGATTATGTAACAAGTATAATGATCAATGAATATATAAAAGATAAAATATATGTGAGAAAAATATTTTTTAAGAGTTGTATAAAATGAAAGAATGAGGTTGGTATTTATAGGCAACCTTTTGAAATTCAAATCTGTCTTAGGGGAACCAAACGTGCGACCCACGGATCCCCTATCTCCTGGATCCGTCTAGTGCTTTTGGTGGATCCGTAGGTGGAGCTAAGACAAAATATGTCATTTTATGATTAACCCCAAATCTATACAAAATATTGTTTTATACTTATTAAAACTAGTTTAATGGATTCTTCTAGAAGAAAATATTTCTTCTCACCAATAAGGAAAGATTTTCTAGATTTGGAAAGATTTAGAAAGATTGTTTTCACTTATGGTTAATCATATTTTGTCTTACATGATTAATATAACTAGCTTATAATTAATCATGTGTTAGCTTAAATCATTTGATTAGAAAAGATTTATGCAAATGATAATATTTTTCTTTAATCATTAACTATGTTTAATAATG